>OZ023209.1:8263993-8312187 GCA_963995525.1 Escarpia spicata | reverse complement strand
GCTAATTTTCATGAAAATTGTTAGACACAAATATATTGTCTTTCTTCAGGTGACAGTCTTGGTTGTCCTCGTGACTTTGCCGTGTACACTCTCCGCGCCTACTAACAACAAATGTAAGACGTACACGTCGAGTGAACTACATCAGAAATGGTTGGACCTCTACAACAGAGGTGAGGCCCATGAGTCGACATACATCACGCCGCCTTTCACTAGTTTCATCCGGGACCTGCGCTCAACTACAGACACGATGGACTCGCACTTGTTCGGCGACCAGGAATGTCCAACGAAGCCGGCCACTCACCACGTGTCCGTGCAGCATCGTTCCATCTGCCCGTGGTACAACGTGCTCAACAAAGACCAGCGGCGTTATCCTAGTGTACTGACGGAAGCCCGTTGTAAATGTGACCGCTGTATCGGCATCGGCGGTCTCAGCCAATGCGAACCTGTCTACTATAACGTACACGTTCTACGTGTGACGGAACAATGTGACGACGCTGGCTACTTCAAATGGCAGTCCGGCTGGGTGAAGATCTCTGTCGGCTGTACGTGCGCTCACAGACCGTCAGTCTAATTAGTGTGATCGTAAATTAGTGTGAATTACCCAATATGGAGCCAACATTAACGAACACCGAACTAACACCACGCCGTAATAGTTAACCTTGATGTTATCACGAACAATACGATCTCATTAATATATGTATATAAACATGATACATATTTAAATTATACTAACTTACCTATTTTGTACAATTGTGCGTATGTTTGTATGTGTGTATGCGTACACGTGTGTACGCGTGTACGCGTGTATGCGTGTATGCATGTATGTACGCTTGCATGCAATCATGAGTGCATAATATTCATGCGTTCATTATATTTATGTTTCTACTGTCCGGGAATAGGACCGGTACTCGAGCATAGTTTGTTAATGTAGTAATGTATTTGTCTGAGCATGCATCATTGAGTTGATGTTATGCATTGGAAAGGAAAGATTCGTTGTTGGCATGTTACGTCTACATCAGGTATAAACGCCATAATGTAAGGAGCCGGCGGATTATACTATTGACAACATACAATGCATGTTTTATTTGTAAGTTAATTTATTTGTAATTTATCTAATCAAATACGATATATATCATGTTGTGTGATTGTCAGTATTATATGCATGTTATATATTTAATAGACATACGAACAGATGTATGATTTGTGTCTGATTATTAAATAAAATGTCAATATTGTGTAACAGTTTTCTATACCGAATTGTTTACAAAATCCCCCCAAAAGAAGCTGGCATCAGTAGAAATGTTCTCACAAAACGCACATACATACTCGCACACACGTGCGCAAACAAGCTTACACACACGCACACACTACCGCACACACGTACGCACACGTTCGCACACTATCGCTCACGCTCGCACATATACACACACAAGCATTCACTCACGTACACGCACACGCACACGCACACGCGCACACACACGCACGGGCGCGCAACTGCGCTCGCACACACTCGCATCCACATGCACATTCACATACACGCAATCGCACACTCACACACTCTCATGTAACTGATGAAGCCACGAATTCAAACATACAAACAGAAACACAGACACCACATATTATACATCAACAGTTGTGTTAATTTTACATGGTGTTTAACACATACTACTGATTCCCGTGCTTGGTTTGTTGTCCATTCTACGTTTTATGACGATTTGTGTTGGCAAGGTTAGTGTAGTATAAATAACACATGTAAAGAATAAGCGTGTGAGATATGACGGAGCTAGATGCGTAACAAAGACAATACACAATGGATGACACCTAAGCCTCTTTGGAGTAAGTCGACAGCGTCTCGCTTGCACCAGATACGGACAAGCAGGAGATTAAAAAATAAAGGAATGTTAGGACAGTAACAGTGGAGGCAATCGAGAATGTTGACGACCCATTCAAAATGACTAAGCGACCCAACTTCGGGTCGCTATCCATGGGTTGAAAACAACTGCACTAGAAGAAAGCAATATGTGAGTTTAGCAACAGATGATAACATTATTACGTCCCCTACACGCAAGGCACCATTTGTCGTCAACAATCTGTGTCCAACAGATAAATCGACGTCTACAATTAATAACTTGTGGTAGTCGATGCGTTATCTAAAGTAATACGCTTACTGAATTAATATTTCTAACAAGACAAGAGGTAATCTAGTGCGTTATCCAGAACGCTTAGCGTGATGTCCCATTCGCGTCCCGAAGCCTGATTGTTTAGTTACATTTGATAATGATGAACGTGTTACATGGTATGTTTTTGATAAACGTTCCTGCAGAAAGACCATCGTAGTTTAAGGACGCGCACACGCAGACACACAGACACACACGTACACGCACACGCGCGCGCACACACAAACACACACGCACGCACACACACACACACCTACACGTATAACACCATACCCATATCGACTAAAAATTGTCCTTGAACAGCAGACTGTGTGATTTCCATTTTGCGCCATATTAGCCTATCGAACAAGGAAGTGACCTCATTCACTATAAAATTTGTTTTTAAAGCCTTACGAGATCGTATGCACCACACATATGTCTATTATCGGCGGAAACCCGCGTGTTGGCATTACGACAGTCAACTTCATTTTGCCGAGTCACGTCGCGATGACGACGGTCTATATTTGGTGGTTGCTCTCAACTTCCAGTTCCTGCCCAGCGTCAGGAGTCGATGTCGTTACGTAAGTGAACCACGCTAGCTCCAACGTTGAACAAAGTAACAGCGATTCCCTGCCTAAGGCCACTGTCGATTTCATTGTGCTGGGGGGAGGCGAGGCGTTGGACATGCACGAGTACTATTCGATCTTCCGGGACGGAACGAATTGGATATAGTGCACTTTTTATCGGCGTCTATCCTGCTCAGAGAAATCGGAAGTTGATGGGGAAAATATTGAAATTTAATTTTATATGTGTATTGAATACTACGGAAGCGGGTTCATTGAGAATGTATATAAGATGGCATGCTCTCAATGGTTATCACTCCAAATGCTTTCTCCTTGCGATCAACGCCGTGCCTCTGGAAGAGCACTTCACTTTCACCTTGCGACCAACACTGCACCTTTGGAAGAACACTTCACTCTGTCCTTGCGACACGCAGCGCCTTTGGAGTAAAGTTCGCGGAAAAAAACAAAAGTTTACGATGTCTTCACAGGATCACGCCAGAAGTATGAAAGGCACGGTAAAGGTAAGCTTCGTTTAGATGGCCAGACACTCACAATATTATGGTCTACGGGTAAATTCCAATAGTCTCAATTAACCTTTTGCATATACAGTATATACAGAAAAGCTTCGACAGCATCATATAATTAAACCATGCATGCATGCCATTGGGAGGAGCGTTTGCACTAATATGTCACTAAGTACGTTCGTGTTGATCGAGCGAGGTTCAACCAGATCCGCGCGAGCGAGGAAGTTTACAAAAAACCCGACTGCTCAAGCACGGCCGACTGCACAGATATCTATCAAGAATGTCGGGAAATAGCTAAGAGAATTTAGCGAATACTTAAAAATCACGGCGTGTTACATATGCAAACGTTTTTTATTTAAATTTACTTGATTTCTGAAAACAAAACATCACACAAAGGAGAGAAAAACCTTGTTTCGGTTAAAGATTCCTAAAACCAAACTATGATATAGTTAGCCTAGATGCTGTACTTGCGAACGAACCCACCCAAACTATTATAATTACATACACAAATTGCATACACTGCATATCACGCGTATATATATATACAAACCGATGTGTTGTATTTCTTCAGATGGTAGTCTTGGTGTTTCTCGTGATGTTGCCGTGTACACTCTCTGCGCCTACAAACAGCAAATGTAAGACGCACACGTCAAGTGAACTACATCAGAAATGGCTGAACCTTTACAACACCGGTGAGGCACATGAGTCGACCTACATCACGCCGCCATTCACCAGCTTCATCCGGGACTTGCACTCAACTATTGACACGATGGACTCGCACTTGTTCGGCGACCAGGAATGTCCGACGAAGCCGGCCACTCACCACGTGTCCGTGCAGCATCGTTCCATCTGCCCGTGGTACAACGTGCTCAACAAAGACCAGCGGCGCTACCCAAGTGTACTGACGGAAGCCCGTTGTAAATGTGACCGCTGTATCGGCATCGGCGGTCTCAGCCAATGCGAACCTGTCTACTATAACGTACACGTTCTACGTGTGACGGAACAATGTGACGACGCTGGCTACTTCAAATGGCAGTCCGGCTGGGTGAAGATCTCTGTCGGCTGTACGTGCGCTCACAGACCGTCAGTCTAATTAGTGTGATCGTAAATTAGTGTGAATTACCCAATATGGAGCCAACATTGACGAACACCGAACTAACATCACGCCGTAATAGTTAACATTGATGTTATCACGAACAAAACGATCTCATTAATATATGTATATAAACATGATACATATTTGTATTATACTAACTTACCTATTTTGTACAATTGTGTGTACGCGTGTATGCGTTTGTGCGTGTGTGCGTGTATGCGTATATACGTGTATGCGTGTATGCGTGTATGCGTGTATGCGTGTATGCGTGTACGCGTGTATGGGTGTATGCATGTAAGCATGTATGTACGCTTGCATGCAAGCATGAGTGCATTATATTCATGCGTTCATTATATTTATGTTTCTACTGTCCGGGAATAGGACCGGTACTCGAGCATAGTTTGTTAATGTAGTAATGTATTTGTCTGAGCATGCATCATTGAGTTGATGTTATGCATTGGAAAGGAAAGATTCGTTGTTGGCATGTTACGTCTGCATCAGGTATAAACGCCATAATGTAAGGAGCCAGCGGATTATACTATTGACAACATACAATGCATGTTTTATTTGTAAGTTAATTTATTTGTAATTTATCTAATCAAATACGATATATATCATGTTGCTGTGATTGTCAGTATTATATGCATGTTATATATTTAATAGACATACGAACAGATGTATGATTTGTGTCTGACTATTCAATACAATGTCAATATTGTGTAACAGTTTTCTATACCGAATTGTTTACAAAATCACCAAAAAAGAAGCCGGCATCAGTAGAAATATTCTCACAAAACGCACATACATACTCGCACACACGTGCGCAAACAAGCTTACACACACGCACACACTACCGCATGCACACGCACGCACACTTTCGCACACGCTCGCTCACGCTCGCACATATATACACACACGCACACGCGCACACACACGCACGGGCGCGCAACTGCGCTCGCACACACTCGCATCCACATGCACATTCACATACACGCAAACGCACACTCACACACTCTCATGTAACTGATGAAGCCACGAATTCAAACATACAAACAGAAACACAGACACCACATATTATACATCAACAGTTGTGTTAATTTTACATGGTGTTTAACACATACTACTGATTCCCGTGCTTGGTTTGTTGTCCATTCTACGTTTTATGACGATTTGTGTTGGCAAGGTTAGTGTAGTATAAATAACACATGTAAAGAATAAGCGTGTGAGATATGACGGAGCTAGATGCGTAACAAAGACAATATACACAATGGATGACACCTAAGCCTCTTTGGAGTAAGTCGAAAGCGTCTCGCGTGCACTAGATACGTTCAAGCAGTAGAAATATTCTCACAAAACGCACATACATACGCGCACACACGTACGCAACAAACAAGCTTACACACACGCACACACTACCGCATGCACACGCACGCACACGTTCGCACTCGTTAGTACACGCTCGCACATATACATACACAAGCATTCACTCGCATACATGCACACGTAAACACACACACGCATGCGTGCGCAACAGCGCTCACACACACTCGCATCCACATGCACATTCACATACACGCAAACGCGCACTCACACACTTTCATGTAACTACGAAGCCACACGAATACAAGCAGAAACACCGACACCACGTGCGATGCGCGGATTCAACCGGCACTACATATTATAAATCAATAGCTTTGTTAATTTTACATGGTTTTTAACACATAAAAATATATATAAATAACACATGTAAAGAATAAGCGTGTGAGAGATGACGGAGCTAGATGCGTAACAAAGATAATACGCAATGGACGACAGTAAATAAATGACATCTAAACCTCTAATGGAACTACAACACAAAGATGCGGTCAACGCGTAGAGTCATGTCAGAGTTATCCTAATACATCTTCAATAAAGCGCAGTTGAACATATCACACTGCTACATTACAAAACGTATCTACGAAGAAAGGCCTGTTTGAGCAAGAGAAATGTGACAAGGTAAAGAATCGGCAGATGAAGGTACAGTTCCGGTGAGGGCGACTGAGTGCCAGAAGTACCGAAGACGTCTACTTTTGGAACCATGCATTGGCAGAGGGGACGATTCCCGACTTTCGTTATCGCTCTTCGACGTCGCTATCAAAAATGTATCAATCCAATAATTACCAAGAGACCCGTTAGCACGCCTATACAACATTTCAGCTATATAAAAGAAACTTACGGATATATTCTGGGCGTACAGACGAACAAATAAACAAACTGAGACTCACACTCTGTTTTACAATATAAAAGGGGATTCCTCTCGTAAAAACAAAAATGGTGGACGGAATTGGGAAGACCGTAAGATTTATATAATATTTTGAGGGATATTACGCTAATGTATTTCATGCAGGTGACGTGGTTGGAAGGCAATCCAATCTGTCACATAACCAGCCTGGATAAGTTTATTAAGAAGATATATATATGTAAAATTTTACATCGAAGATTTCGATATGGAGTAAATCGAAATCTTCTCGCGTGCACCTGATACGGACAAGCAGGAGAATAAAAAATAAAGGAATGTTATGACAGTAACAATGGAGAGAGTCGAGACTGTTGACGACCTATTCACAATGGCTAAGCGACCCAACTTCGGGTCGCTATCCAGGGGTTGAAAACAACTGCACTAGAAGAAAGCAATAAGTGAGTTTAGAAACCGATGATAGCAATATTACGCCTCCTACACGCAAGGCACAATTTGTCGTCAACAAACTGTGTCCAACAGATAAATCGACGTCTACAATTAATAGCTTGTAGTAGTCGATGCGTTATCTAACGTAATACGCTTACTGAATCAATATTTCTAACAAGACAAGATGTAAACTAGTGCGTTATCCAGAACGCTTAGCGTGATGTCCCATTCGCGTCCCGAAGCCTGATTGTTTAGTTAAATGTGATAATGATGAACGTATTACATGGTATGTTTTTGATAAACGTTCCTGCAGAAAGACCATCGTAGTTTAAGGACGCGCACATACACGCAATCATGCACTCACACACGCAATCACGCACGCACGCACGCACGCACGCACGCAATCACGCACACACACGCACACAAACAAACAAACAGACAAACACTCCTCACTAGCAAGTCAACTATGGCTAAATATTGTTGGTGTGTTCCAGAGAAGATATTGCGATCATTATCTAGTTCAATTAAATTGCCAAAGAAGTAGATGCTGTTTGCGAGGATACAGCATTTGTGACGACAGATTGCACGGCAACCTGGTCATGCATTGTGTACGGGTGCATGACGAAGTTAACTTTCAGTTTATGACGTCTGTGTTCAATTGTGTAATGAACCCAATCAAATTGTCCAGATATTATTGAGTCGAGTGAAATCACTTTCTTCCGGTTCTGTCTGGTCCGAAAGAGTTACGGGTGTTCGCGTGCCTGGTCAGTGCTATAGCCTCGGGTAGGCACCGATGCTTCCAGATAACGTGAATGACACCTCGTCGCTATTTCAACCACGTACAACTGTTGTTGTAGTTCGGATATCTACTGAGATAATCTGCAATTGGGAAGGGAATCGGAATGAACTCGTCATTTCCCCCATATTAAGGTATATTGACGGGAATGATGCGGTAGAAAGTACAAGGAAGTTGAAAGGGAAAATGTACGGAATTCCACACGGCCACGACATTGTATATAAGGCGAGAATACTGTGCTTTTCTTCAGTACGGCTCCTTTTACGTTCGTTGCCCATATGACCACTTGGTAAACGCGACGAAAGATCTGCAATGTCTGGAAAGGAAGAAATCACACAGATGTCGTCAGGAAGGACGAGTTTACACGTCGACTTGAGCTTGAAGGTAAGTGTTGTAATTCTATACGCACTGTACATTGAGCATACTATTGTCATTAGTCATTTTGCATATTATATATTGTAGTATATGTAATTTATTGTTCCAGTAAGTCAGTGGGATAGCCCATGATATTCTGAAAAAGTATGTACTTGTATACAGCTTAGTTCTCTCTCTCTCTCTCTCTCTCTCTCTCTCTCTCTCGCTCGATCGCTCTCCCTCAGTCTCTTTCTCTCTCTCACCCTCTCTCTCTTACTCTCTCTCTCTCTCTCTCTCTCTCTCTCTCTCTCTCTCTCTCTCTCTCTCTCTCTCTCTCTCTCTCTCTCTCTCTCTCTCTCTCTCTCTCTCTCAATTTTAACTAAAACATATAAATGAAACGTGTTGTTTTTATTGTTTCTAACTTTCTAGGCCCATGCTAATTTTTATGAAAATTGTTAGACAGAAATATATTGTCTTTCTTCAGGTGGCGGTCTTGGTTGTCCTCGTGACGTTGCCGTGTACACTCTCCGCGCCTACAAACAGCAAATGTAAGATGCACACGTCGAGTGAACTACATCAGAAATGGCTGGACCTTTACAACACTGGTGAGGCCCACGAGTCGACCTACATCACTCCGCCATTCACCAGCTTCATCCGGGACCTGCGCTCAACTACAGACACGATGGACTCGCACTTGTTCGGCGAACAGGAGTGTCCAACGAAGCCGGCCACTCACCACGTGTCCGTGCAGCATCGTTCCATCTGTCCGTGGTACAACGTGCTCAACAAAGACCAGCGGCGCTACCCAAGTGTACTGACGGAAGCCCGTTGTAAATGTGACCGCTGTATCGGCGTCGACGGTCTCAGCCAATGCGAACCTGTCTACTATAACGTGCACGTTCTACGTGTGACGGAACAATGTGACGACGCTGGCTACTTCAAGTGGCAGTCCGGCTGGGTGAAGATCTCTGTTGGCTGTACGTGCGCCCACAAACCGACAGTCTGATTAATCTGAAAGACAGTGACTTATCTAATATGTTAACCAACATTAAGGTACACCGAACTAATATATAATATCACAACGCAGTGGATAAAATGGATGTTATTATGAACAAAACGATCTCATTAATATATGTATGTATAAATAATATATATTTTGTACTAGACCAACTTACCTCTTGTGTACAATTGTGTGAGCGTAATAGGCAGAGCGTAGTCTCGAGAGGCGATGCTGGTGCACCCTGTTGTCAGTTTCTGGAAATTGGACAGCGTCTACTATGGCTGTGCACTCCGATTTGGGAGTACCAGTCCCTACCGCAGCCAGAGCAGATGGAGCAGGATGACGTTGTTGGTGCAGCTTGTTGTTTGCGCCGGTTGTGTGTATGTACACAGTACTGATGTCAGGCAAGCATGCATGCATGCCTGACATCCGTACTGTGTATTTGCGCGTGTACTACATTTATTTCTCTAATGTCAGTTGATAGGGCCGGGATTCGAGTTTAGTTTGTACATAGAGTAATATAATGTATTTGTCTGAGCATGCGTGATTAGGAACGTGTTATGCATTGGAAATGAAAGATACTTTGTTGCATATTTATTCTGCATCAGATATAAACGTCATAACTTGGCGTGTTGGTGGATGATTTTATTGACAGCATACAATGCATGTTTTGTTTGTACATTAATTTATTTATAATTTGCTTAATCAAAGACGATATATCACACAGTGCTGTGATTGCAATTATTATATGAATGTCATGTGTGTTAATAAACATCCGAACAGATACATGATCCCTGTCTGGTTATTCATTAAAATATCAGTAGGCCTAATGTAAAATAGTTGCCTACACCGGAGTCTATAAAGGTCACGAAACGGGAGGTTGACACCAGTAAAAAACGCCCGTAGACACACGCATTCGCAAACGCGCGCGTACACATACACACACACAAACACACACACACACACTCACGCATACACACACTGACATGTACCAACGAAGCTACGAATACAAGCACGAACAACACCAATATCTACTTGCGGTGCCCGGATTCGATCGGAAATACTTATTCTGAATAAGCAGTTCATGCATCATCTTCATCTGTGTGCCATGTCTGGCACAAGCATTGGCGACCATGGCCCTCCAAACCGCACGGTCGTGTGTAGTTTGTAGCAGTTCTGTTGCGCTCCTTCCACACCATGTTGACAGACTATCTATTATATTTATCCTCTGGCGTCCTCTGGATCTTTTTCCTTCATTTTTTCCTGTTGTTACTATATGTTCTAAATTTCTCTCTTCTCTCTCATTATATGGTCTATAAACCATGCCTGTTGTATCTAATTTTGTTGGTGAGCTTTCGTTTTGATTTGGCTATCCTATGGATGACTTCATTGCCTTTCTTTTCAGTCCATGGTACTCGCAGCATTCTTCTTGAGAACCACATTTTAGAGGCTTCTTTGTTTTTGTGTGTGAATGTTTGGTTATTGTCCAGGAGTCACACCCATGACCTTGTATGCCCATAAAAACCAACAAGAGCCCAACGCTCTAACAACAATAACATGTTAACGATCCTGCGGACTCATGTCAAAGCTGGGGACAGTTCGTTTGCGGTCGCCCCGGCGACTTTGTGGAACCCTTTGCCTAATGACATTAAAACGTCTGATTGTCTCTTTACTTTCAAGGCACGCTTAAAGACTCATTTTTTTCTCGACTCTCGTTCTTGTCCAATGTGGCATAGTTTAGTCTCTGCATTGATTAGTTTTATATATCTTATGTATTAATTAACCTATTTATACATTTATTTTATACCTACATGTACATTATTTCAATTACATGAATTTGCAATGTCTTAACTGTAGCTAAGAACATTATTTTAGTATAGTTCATCTAATTACTGTATTTATTTGTATTTTACTAATATTAATTTTATAAGAATTTATGTTAGAAAAGGCAAGTTTATTTATTATTATTATTATAAAGTATTTATAGAGCGCCGTGTGTCCGGATGACAAATCTGCTCAAAGGCGCTGACAATCGTAGAGTATAAATAAAATACATTAAATGACCTAAAACATATTAAATATAAATATTCAATAGAAAGGTAAACGAATATGATTTAAAAGTAGCATATAAAAATTACATAAAATGTCAGTTAGATAAACCTGAATAAAAATAAATATATATATATATATATGTATATATTATATATGAATTAAATGAATTAGCCGTTTAAATACATAAAATAAATAATGTGCTTAAATAAAATTAAATAAATACATATAATACGCTAATTAAAAATAATAAAATAAATAAATAACTGCAACCTAAGTACATAACCGAATGTCAGTATTGCACAAATGTCACTGATGCGGACTGCAAAGTTCATTGAAGGCCTGTCGAAATAAGGGTGTCTTTAATAGTGATTTGAAAGTGGCAACGCAGTTTGCATGCCTGACTGCATGAGGCAGGGCATCCCACAGGATCGGGCCAGCCACCGAGAAGGAACGACGGCCATAATGTTCCATTTAGCCATCATTATTACCTCTATCTGGGTTCTACATGTTGTAAAGCGCCACGATCAATAATTTTATAATTGGATCTGGTACTATATTAAATAAAATATATTATTATTATTATATAGCAATATGGGCTCAATATAGCACTGCAGCCCACGTTTTCTCATTTCAAGTCGTGTATATTTGTTTGTTAAAATGTTTTTCATTTTGTGAAAAGCTGCTTGGGCCTGAGCAATTCAACTGCTGATCTCATCGTTGCATCGACCAAGTTATAAATGATCCCAGATAGTTAAATGTTTGGACTTGCATCAAGACAGTGCCATATGCTACTATGTTGCATGTTGAAGTGTAATTTTTCTTTCTTTGAGATGACCGTGTATGTATTTACCAGCGACTTAGTTTGCAAGGAGAAAGTAGTTTGCACGGTAACATCATACATTGTGTACCGCTCCATGACGTCTATGTTCAAAAGTTTAACGGTACCCTATCAAATTGCCCAGATACGATTGAATCGAGTAAAATCATTTTCTCGTGGGGCAAATCCATTACTTCTTCCGGTTCTGTCTCGTCCGGAAGATCTACGGGTATTCACGTGTCTGGTGGTGACGTCAGCGCAGCCTGGGGTAGGAGACTATGCTTCCTGATAACGAGACTCCCTGTTGACTATTTCAACCCCGTACAGGTGTTGTAATACACATATTATCTATTTTGTTAATCAGCAATGGGGAAGGAAATCAGACTGAACTCGTCATTTCCCTGCATCTGGTGGTATATTGTAGGATTGATTGTTAGAAAGTAAAAGGAAGTTGAAAAGGAAAACGTACGGAATTTCACGTGGCCATCACATTTTTTTAGATGTGCAGAGAAAAAAGTCGCCGATGGGGTATATAAGACGAGGCGTTCGTGTTTTACTTCAGATCGACTCCTTGTACGTTAGTTCTCCGAATAACAACTTGGTACATACGGCGAAAGATTTGCAATGTCTGGCAAGGAAGAAAGTACACATACGTCGTTTGACAGAACGAGTAGAGACGTCGGCTTCACCTTGAAGGCATGTGTTGTCTTTAACGTAACTATGCACGAATTATACATTGAGAATAGTATGTCTTTAAATCATTTTGCATATTAGCTACTATACTATATGTCATATTATATATATATCTATATATATATCTCTCTCTCACACACACACACACACACACACACACACACACACACACACACACACACACACACACACACACACACACACACACACACACACACACACACACACACACACACACACAATTGACGTGGAATATGGGTAGCACTTATATTGTTTCTACTCTCTAGGCCCATACTAACTTTATGAAAATTGCTAGACACAAATGTCTTTCTTCAGGTGGCAGTCTTGTTTGTTCTCGTGACGTTGCCGTGTACACTCTCTGCGCCCACTAACAACAAATGTAACACGCACACGTCGAGTGAACTGCATCAGAAATGGCTGGACCTCTACAATACTGGTGAGGCCCATGAGTCGACCTACATCATGCCCGCATTCGCCAGCTCCATCCGAGACCTTCGCTCAACTACAGACACGATGGATTCGCA
Source organism: Escarpia spicata (assembly GCA_963995525.1). Taxonomy (NCBI): domain Eukaryota; kingdom Metazoa; phylum Annelida; class Polychaeta; order Sabellida; family Siboglinidae; genus Escarpia; species Escarpia spicata. The sequence goes on along the minus strand of OZ023209.1, from coordinate 8,298,926 downwards.
CTTGTTCGGCGACCAGAAGTGTCCGACGAATCCGGCTACTCACGACGTGTCCGTGCAGCAACGTTCCATATGTCCGTGGTACAACGTGCTCAACAAAGACCAGCGGCGCTACCCAAGTGTACTGACGGAAGCCCGTTGTAAATGTGACCGCTGTAGCGGCGTCGACGGTCTCAGTCATTGCGAACCTGTCTACTATATCGTACACGTTCTACGTGTGACGGAACAATGTGACGACGCTGGCTACTTCAAGTGGCAGTCCGGCTGGGTGAAGATCTCTGTCGGCTGTACGTGCGCTCATAGACCGACAATCTGATTAGTGTTGCTGTGAATGTTAGCGGTGGTCATTACTGATGTTACCGATGTGGCACAAACTGTATTTGTAAGTTTACTACACATTGATCTCAACATTATAATTATGTATTTTTAAGTGTGTGGATTTATTTATTTATCGTGCTTGATTTCTTAAACACCCCAACAAGTATCTATTGCGTACGCATTCTGAGCGTAGCATATTTATGTCGTGTACTTTATGTTACACTATCCATGTCCATGGAATCTTTGACATTTGACATAATAGCTACCAATATAATGGTATGTATTTGGTGCATATGTGGAGTGTAGCAGCGTTTCTCACCAAAGTCACACGTGTGTGTATATAATTATATGTGTATACTATTTATATAAAATAAAGCTGTTCAGTGTGTACATTCACTTTAAGTTACGTGTTAAATAATTAATGGCCAAACAGTGGCTGGGATACTTCTTCGACGCTCTCTCGTTTCATCTCTATCACCCTCTCGCGCTCTCTCCCCTCTGTGTTCTTGTTCATCTACCCCCCCCACACGTCCTCGCTGTCGCTCCCCCCCCCCCCCCCCCCCCCCCCCACCGTCCCTCATCACTTCTTCAACGCCGATTTGTCCTCATTCTGTCATGTAGGTAATCTAACAGCGTGTACTTGTTTTGCAAAAGTCAATATGTATACTTCGTGTTTGTCTGGACATTCAACTGACATGCAATCATGATATGGGAATGTCAGATAGTATCGCACCTATTCGCGATATATGTGTGTTTATCTTTCGTTGCTTGAGGCGATAGATCCGAGTTCAAAACGTAGCTGTGTAGACATAGTAATTGACTGTGCGTAGTCCCGTAGTTGCTTTGACCAATACGGTGTACGAGGGACCGTATGAGAAGTGTATGATTGAACCGTGCACGAGGGACCGTGTCAGTAATGTGACTGAACGGTGCGTGATGTATCGTGTCAGAAGTGTGATTGAATGGTACATGAGGGACTGAGTCAGAAGTGTATGGTTGAAGGGTGTACGAGGAGGGACCCTGTCAGATGTGTATGATTGAAGTAAATCATGAGGGACCGTGTCAGATGTATGATTGAAGTAAATCCTGAGGGACCATGTCAGATGTGTACGATTGAAGGAAATCATGAGGGACCGTGTCAGTTGTGTATGATTGAAGTAAATCATGAGGGACCGTGTCAGATGTGTATGATTGAAGGAAATCATGAGGGACCGTGTCAGATGTGTATGATTGAAGTAAATCATGAGGGACCCTGTCAGAGGTGTATGATTGAAGTAAATCATGAGGGACCGTGTCAGATGTCTATGATTGAAGGAAATCATGAGGGACCCTGGCAGATGTGTATGATTGAAAGAAATAATGAGGGACCCTGTCAGATGTGTATGATTGAAGGAAATCATGAGGGACCATGTCAGATGTGTATGATTGAAGAAAATCATGAGGGACCGTGTCAGATGTGTATGATTGAAGGACATCATGAGGGACCCTGTCAGAGGTGTATGATTGAAGTAAATCATGAGGGACCGTGTCAGATGTGTATGATTGAAGTAAATCATGAGGGACCGTGTCAGATGTGTATGATTGAAGGAAATCATGAGGGACCGTGTCAGCAGTGTACGATTGAAGTAAATCATGAGGGACCGTGTCAGATGTGTACGATTGAAGGAAATCATAAGGGACCCTGTCAGATGTGTATGATTGAAGGAAATAATGAGGGACCCTGTCAGAAGTGTATGATTGAAGGAAATCATGAGGGACCATGTCAGATGTGTATGATTGAAGAAAATCATGAGGGACCGTGTCAGATGTGTATGATTGAAGTAAATCATGAGGGACCCTGTCAGATGTGTATGATTGAAGGAAATAATGAGGGACCGTGTCAGATGTGTATGATTGAAGGAAATCATGAGGGACCGTATCAGCAGTGTATGATTGAAGAAAATCATGAGGGACCGAGTCAGATGTATACGATTGAAGGAAAACATGAGGGACCCTGTCAGATGTGTGATTGAAGGAAATCATGAGGGACCGTGTCAGCAGTGCATGATTGAAGGAAATCATGAGGGACCGTGTCAGATGTGTATGATTTAAGTAAATCATAAGGGACCGTGTCAGATATATACGATTGAAGGAAATCATGAGGGACCCTGTCAGATGTGTATGATTGAAGTAAAACATTAGGGACCGTGTCAGCAGTGCATGATTGGAGGAAATCACGAGGGACCGTGTCAGATGTGTATGATTGAAGTAAATCATGAGGGACCGTGTCAGATGTATACGATTGAAGGAAATCATGAGGGACTCTGTCAGATGTGTATGATTAAAGGAAATAATGAGGGACCCTGTCAGATGTGTATGATTGAAGTCAATCATGAGGGACCGTGTCAGCAGTGTATGATTGAAGAAAATCATGAGGGACCGTGTCAGATGTATACGATTGAAGGAAATCATGAGGGGCCCTGTCAGACGTGTATGATTGAAGGAAATAATGAGGGACCCTGTCAGATGTGTATGATTGAAGGAAATAATGAGGGACCCTGTCAGATGTGTATGATTGAAGGAAATCATGAGGGACCGTGTCAGCAGTGTATGATTGAAGGAAATCATGAGGGACCCTGTCAGATGTGTATGATTGAAGGAAATAATGAGGGACCGTGTCAGCAGTGTATGATTGAAGGATATCATGAGGGACCCTGTCAGATGTGTATGATTGAACGAAATAATGAGGGACCCTGTCAGATGTGTATGATTGAAGGAAATCATGAGGGACCGTGTCAGATGTGTATGATTGAAGTAAATAATTAGGGACCCTGTCAGATGTGTATGATTGAAGGAAATCATGAGGGACCGTGTCAGATGTGTATGATTGAAGTAAATAATTAGGGACCCTGTCAGATGTGTATGATTGAAGGAAATCATGAGGGACCCTGTCTGATGTGTATGATTGAAGGAAATAATGAGGGACCGTGTCAGCAGTGTATGATTGAAGGAAATCATGAGGGACCCTGTCAGATGTGTATGATTGAAGGAAATAATGAGGGACCCTGTCAGATGTGTATGATTGAAGGAAATCATGAGGGACCGTGCCAGATGTGTATGATTGAAGAAAATCATGAGGGACCCTGTCAGATGTGTATGATTGAAGGAAATCATGAGGGACCGTGTCAGATGTGTATGATTGAAGGAAATAATGAGGGACCCTGTCAGATGTGTATGATTGAAAGAAATCATGAGGGACCGTGTCAGATGTGTATGATTGAAGTAAATCATGAGGGACCCTGTCAGATGTGTATGATTGAAGGAAATCATGAGGGACTGTGTCAGCAGTGTATGATTGAAGGAAATCATGAGAGACCCTGTCAGATGTGTATGATTGAAGGAAATCATGAGGGACCGTGTCAGATGTGTTGAAAGGTGCGTCAGAACTGTGTGATTGAAGGGTACCCGAGGGACCGTGTCAGAAGCGTATATTTGAAGAGTACACGAGGGACTATGTCAGAACGGTATGATCGAAGGGTGCATGAGGTACTGTTTCAGAAGTGTGATTAATTTGTGCATGAGGGACCATATCAGAGGTGACAATCATTATGTGTAATAGCATGTGTGTTATTTGTAGAAATTTAAACACTTTATTAAAACATACAAATATATATTCTATAAAACAGTGGATCAGATAAAATTGACATACTTCAGTAGATATGTGAAACACAAACTGTTATTTTTAGGCATGGAACTAATTTCTGTGAGTTAGTATCTGATTGGCCCAGGCCATGATACATATGACAATGATTGCATGACACAGTCTGGTCCTTTTAATGACGGTGGCAGCTTGAGCTCAGATTCCTCGTTGCGCAGGAGTGTCTATTGCATTGGCAGCAAGAACCACAACAGTTCCAAATGTCACGAGTTTGTGGTAAAATATTAATAACAAGTGAAATCTAAACTCACAGCTTACACGGGTTTGCAATGTATGTTAAACTTCATTATTTGCAGACTTATTTACTTGTACGTACATTACGAAAGTGTTACACTTGTCATTATGAGTGAACAACAAATATGAATAAGCTTTTATGTGTACCTCTTTGGATGAATAGTCAATCGTCCAAAACCATGTATAATGTCACGTTCTAAGTTTGTCTGACTTACTATGTGACCCACATGTGATAATTTGTGTGTTGTCTCAGCAGATGTTTTGTCTCAGTACATGTGTTGTCTCAGTAAATGTGTTGTTTCAGTAGTTGTGTTGTCTCAGTAGATGTGTCATCTCAGTACATGTGTTGTATCAGTAGACATGTTGTCTCAATAGATGTGTTGTCTCAGTTGATGTGTCAGTAGATGTGTTGTCGCAGTAGATGTGTTATCTCAGTTGATGTGTTTTCTCAGTAGATGTGTTGTCTCAGTAGATGCATTGTTTCAGTTGATGTGTTGTCTCAGTAGATGTATTGTCTCAGTAGATGTATTGTCTCAATAGAGGTGTTGTTTCAGTAGATGTGTCAGTAGATCTGTTGCCTCAGTAGATGTTTCCCCGTAAGTACCCCTCATCTTCCTTGGTACGCATGAAACACCGCTCTAGCATGTAAGAGATCCCGCTGAGAAAGGCAGCAAGGACACCTGATATGCCAACAAAGTAGCCCCATGTGAAGAGATACGCTGTGCCGTGCATCGCTGCATTCCACTTATAATGAGCCTTCACTCCAAACTGGACAATCGCACCGCCCATCAGAAAGTCTGCAACAGAGCCAGCAAGGTTCAATAAAGACAACGAATTCAAATGGAAATGCAAGTCATGGATTTGTGTGTAGACTTAATAAAATCTAACAATGTGCAACAACAATCAAGAATATCAAGCTGGTCGTTAACTAAGAATTTGTTAATTTGTTCAAGAAGTGGGAAATTCTGGCTAAATATCAGTTGCATGGTGATTGATATGTTGACTTGGGCATTGATTCTTGATCAATAGGTGACCAGCTGTTGTTTGAGCTTGATGCTGTAGCGACACAATATGACTAAAAAATGGTGCGTATAGAATAAAATAGAACTTTATTTTGGTCACAATACAAATTTCTGAATATACTTACAATGGATTACAATAAACACATACTGCAACCAAGGACATCCTCTGGAAACCCCAAGAGGCTTATGTCGAGGACCACCAGGACAAAATCATTTTAACAATCAATTTCCTTATTCCATAAAATTACAGCATAACATTAAAACAGTACATTAATCTAGAACAAGGTGAATATTGTGCCATCTCCTACACTGGTTTCTTGTAACCTCTTCAATTCAGGCACCCAGTTACAATTACTTTCAAGTGATATTCAGAGAAACTGGTTACAATTCCATTCAATGCAGCACACTGATGTAGAAATTCTATACAACTTAAAGGATCATCTCAGAACACTGAAGAGGCAATGTCCAATATCAGACGAAATTACTTTTGTTTGGGGGAAGAGAGGTCAGAGGCAGTTTTGTCTGGCATTGGAGACTGGTATGTTATGCTTCAGACTGATGCTGTTAATATATTGATATCATTATATCAATATTTATACACTTTCGTCAGAGGGGAGAGGTAGGGCACTGAGGCTAGATGAAAGTAATTTAATCTGTTATCGGACATCAATGTTCTGAAATGGTCCCTAATGCTGTCAATAATTCTGCACAGGGACTCTGATGGAATATCTTCGTGAAGAGGTGAGGGCAGTGACAAGACACACATATACTTGTACCAAGGGATAAATGGAATGGTGGGCAACATCACACATGTTTACAAGTGCATAAATTGTACACCCATGTACTATTGTAGTACAGCAGATTAGGACTTCTTTTGATATCAATTTCAAATGGTGATACAAGCATGAAACTTGGCAGGCTTATTCACTTTAGGCCATTCTTCATATCCAGTCAATGTGCCCAATGAAATCCAAGATGGCGACCATTTATTTTCAAAATGGCTGCATTTTTTTCTCAAACCTGTCTTTTTAGATATACAAGAGTTTTATTTTTATTTTACATTCCGGCTATTGAAGTCATATTTATGCATTCAAAATACATGTGAACACTCAAGATTGCAGCTATATTTTCAGTGGCAGTGATGTTTGACAAGACATGAAGATAACATGACCAACAGTTGGGGGCTCAGCCAGGGACCTGTCTGCCCATATTCAAGACTGGTAGATGACTGGCCAACATGGGTGATTACAACTGATAAGGTGGAATTTAGACAGGGCCAGCAGGCCACTAGATTAACTAAAATTTCCAAGTCTAGTAGTAGTGAAACAAATCGAATGGATCAGTATTAATTAAATAAATGGCTCAAATGTAACTGAAAAAGAAAACTGGCAAATAATGGCTGTGATTGACATAAATGGCTTCCCTGAATGCCGTTAGCACATTAAAATTCAAACGTTTAATTCATGACCAGCAACAAATTTATTTCTGGCTACGATCCTGACCAACAGTAATGTATGAGTGGGGAGCTGTACTCTAAGTGCAGGTTGATATACTGTGTATACTTACATGCGAGCGTGACGGTGGTGACAAGGATGTATGCTGGCCACACTGTGTCCCCACTGATGATGGAGCAAGAGAGAAGACAGGCAATGAGCATTGCCACGTACAGTACAGCCAGTCCAGACGTGAACAGGGCTTGGCATGCCTTATACCAGCCTGCAATCACCAATAACAACACAAGGTATACACACTGCTACAAACACACAGGTGCAAACACACAGGTGCAAACACACATGCATGCCGACACTGTGTGTTCTCTGTGCTGAGCATGTATAAAATATTTTGTAGATGTACTTCACTTCGCTGCCCCCATTGCTATTACATTGCCCCATTAGTATGCCTCCATTGATACTTCATTGCCCCCATTGGTACTTCACTGTCCCCACTGGTACTACATTGCCCTTTTAGTACTTCACTTCTTCCATTGACACATCATTGCCCCCATTGGTATTTCACTGTTGTAATGGTACATCACTGCCCCATTGATATGTGATTGCCTCCAGTGATACTTCATTGCCCCCATTGGTACGTCACTATCCCCACTTGTATTGCATTGCCCTCTTTAGTATTTCACTCCTTCCATTGGTACTTAATTTCCCTATTGGTACTTCACTACCCCCACTGGTACTTCACTGCCCCCAATGGTACTTCAGTGCCCCCACGGGTACTTCACTGCCCCCACTGGTACTTCACTACCCCAATGGTACTTCAGTGCCCCCACTGGTACTTCACTGCCCCCACTGGTACTTCACTGCCCCCACTGGTACTTCACTGTCCCCACTGGTACTTCACTGCCCCCACTGGTACTTCACTGCCCCCACTGGTACTGCACTGCCTCCACTGGTACTTCACTGCCCCCACTGGTACTTCACTGCCCCCACAGGTACTTCACTGCCCCAATGGTACTTCATTGCCCCCACTGGTACTTCAGTGACCTCACTGGTACTTCAGTGACCCCACTGGTACTTCAGTGACCCCACTGGTACTTCATTGCCCCCACTGGTACTTCACTGCCCCCACTGGTACTTCACTGTCCCCACTGGTACTTCACTGCCCCCACTGGTACTACACTGTCCCCACTGGTACTTCACTGCCCCCACTGGTACTTCACTGCCCCCACTGGTACTCCACTGCCCCCACTGGTACTTCAATGCTCCCATTTGTTCTTCTCTTCCCTATTCTTATATTGGGTTTTCTTCGCAGCAGTCAGGAAATTAGGAATGGAAGTCGCCTCTTAATTAGTAATGTGCAGGGTTGGCATGTTTTTGCCCCCACAAGATAGTAAGCGTACATCTAACACAGTACTTGTATCCACTGTCTTAAAAGTATGGAAACACTATGAAAATGCTAGCACTGCAAGGCAGAGACAAAAATATGTTATTATACTATGTACTCATGTGAATCATTTCAAGTGAATGTACTCATATTTTTATTCAGATTGCACATAGATAGGTACAGAAAGATATTGACAACATATTCTACAAAAACTTTCGCACTTTCCTATCAATAACATGTATATGCTCTGGTTGTTGTCATTTGTACCAGGCAGAAGCAGATTCTGCCTGGTAAAAATACCTTCCTTCCCTATTTCTGCTCTGGGCAGAAAACCAACCCTGGTGATGTGCTAACACGACAGTTGCCCTTCTTAGTCATGAGGCAGCCAGATTAGCACAGCACGAAATAAAAGAGGCTGGTTCTATACCCAGTAGTATTGCCCATTTGCCGGGAAGTGCTACCAGGCGACGGTGAGAGTGACAAACGGTGGCGCCCCGCGACGGAGTCTAGTTAATCACGGTGTGCACCTGTGCAGTGTATCTAGGTCAACGGTAAAGTTAGTGACCGACATCCGATAGCGTAATACAGGTGTGTCGAATTATGTCAAGTTCAGGGAAACGCACCACAAAACAAAACCATTTCAACTAAATCAAAGCAACGACATAATCTACCGGTATCAGCTACGTATATGTGTTCTCCACATTAAACTACAATTAAATTCACTCACAGTTTATTGAACTGTATAAAATTAAAAGGTAAAAACGAATACCGACCGATCGTCTATTAATGACAATTACGACGATTTGTTATTGAAATATCCTACAATGCAGGCTCGTACTTCTATCCGTTACAGGGACATAACATCCTTCATTGTAACTGCCATCAATTGTATTGTCTGACAACCATTTACACGTTACCACACCTGTTCTCCTGACTGTTGTCATTTTGTCAACATCTGCCACTCACCATCGAGAGATTTCTGCCATGCAAAGTCGTCCTCAAAGAACCAGTAACAACGATTTCTGGTTCCGCTGCACAAGGCGTACAATCCTTTGTTCTCTTGGATGTTAGGGTTCACTAACCAGTATGGTGCAATGCAACTAATCGTGCAAAAGATGAAAGCAACTGTCAGGAAAAATAACCCCGTATGAACGAAGTACGAAGCCATCTTTTACCTAGGCAGTTTAATGAATGGTGCCGCCACCAAGCGGATGTATTAGCATAAAAACGGTGTCTTTAATTATGCTGGGACTGGTTATAAGATTAGCCTCAACTACAGTATTTGTTGGTGCTTTTATTGGCGATCTTCAAGGAGGGTGAAAATCGAGGTTTACAGATAACCTGTAGAGCTTCAAAACTTGCGAACGTTACGGCGAAATTTTTCCAACGGCACTCCTCCCCATCTTCCGATGTCATCAGTCGAGCCGAGACAGTTGAACTGAGAAGCTGAAGTTACGGCGGCGTTCAGTATTTGACCCTTATTACTGACTATAACACTGAATCCCCACTAGCACGTAGCGTCGACGTTGTGACAACGTGACATGTATACGTACATGTGGTTTTGATTAGTCCCAATTGCGTAGTCACGACGTGATGATTTTATGTGACAATTTCATAATTGTGGCATTTCTACGTAGAAAATACGTTATTTTGTATGGTCCCGATTGTGTGGTCAACATGTTGAAATTTCACGCTAGTAACTTTAGTTATGGGAATATAATCAATATATGATATATTTGTCTTAGTTAATTACCACTACAAAATTGTATTGCATTCCAATGTTAGACTACTAAAACTCAGAGCAACACAGTAACTTGAATTAACTCTAAAATACAACAATTATGGCCCAACTTTCCGCAAACGCTAGCCCGCGGGCCAAAATTGGACCGAAGACGGTTTCATGTTGGCCCACAGGGCTACAGGACCAACGCCATGAAGGGGAAACTGTCAAGAACAACAATGGCCATGTTCTATCACACAACAGTGTTCGTTGGCTGAATCGGGCAAAAAAAAACAAAGAACACAGTACCTGAACTAAGATGTCTTTTGCGCCCAGTTTTACTATTATAGTATGTGTCCATGTTAAATCAGAATGCTGGTGTAGCTAATGTTGAATTTCTGGTTTATGACGGTGGTGGGAGTAAAAACCGTGCAGACTGATGGCACTACGTCACTAGTCGGCATTTGTGTCGAATCTGGACCCTTTTGAAGCCCAAATAAAAGCTGTGCATCCTATTCACTAGTTGGCACTTGTATCGAATCCGGACCCTTTTGAAGCCCAAACAGCGACCCGGTTTGCGCTAGTCTGCGCCGCTGCGACCGTGCGTTACCGCATGTTGTTGACAAAGAAACTGTCTGTCAACAGGGATGTTTGGTTCAGGGATAATGAACCCCCGGGGCATAGGTACAGTAACTCCTAATGGTACATTGAGCATGTATGTGGCGATGTTACGCACGTTTATGTGGATGTTAATATTTCACGGTTTACCTACAGCAAGGTACCCTACTACAGTTTTCGTCAGGGGCTGTAATTTGTTTACACATGTACGATCTGTCCTCCGAATAGACCAGTGTTTATCGGCCCTTGAGAGTGTACACTCACTTTGGATTCGCCAGCTGGACTTATATCAGAAACATTGTACTATGTTGGGAGATGGTATTGCTGACGTCGCAAGCACCATCTGGTTTTTAAGCTACCCTTAATGGTAGTTAATAACGAGAAGACACTGGTACCTGCTGTTCTTGTCCATATTACCGTAGGTAGTCATTTTGTTTTTACCGAAGTAGTTTTGTGTCGGTGTCAACAGTCGATACTAATTTGAGCTATCAGAAGGGTTTATTGTGATGTTCAGTTACCCTTCATCGCAGTTGTCAAGCTATGATATGTCATGATCACCGTGCCAGACAAGTATCTTATTACACCATGTATTGTATTATTCTGGCCCTGTGTTCCAAGCGTATGATCGTACCGTAATCAATGTCACTTACCGTACGGATGTTGTAGCATGCTACTGTGACTGTTTTTTTTGCGGTAGTAAAACTTTGATCTCTTGTTAGTCATATCTGACTATCGTAGCCTGTTTTCTGTTCTATGGTTAGTGTTTACTGGTTACATTAATTGTTTTGTATTTAGTTCCTATTATGGTAATATTATTGTTTATAGTGTTCCACGTTTCGTGTTGTTGTAATGACATATACCTGATTTATAATTAATACACACTGATTGTATGGCTGATACGCCACAATACGTCATTGTTGTATGCTATAATATCACATTGTTGTGTATGTATCTTATGCATATGTTTGTCGTACAGATTTATAGGATTTTTGTTTTTTATTTTTGGTGCAGGTGTACCGGGTTATTTAATTAATTTGTTACTTTGACATGATCTTTTCCTTGAGGGTTGTATTCTTCGTTGAGCCTATGTCTCAACTGATAAAACAATGGGAGAAATGTAAGATCCTGTCATCAGTAACTATGTAACACTATTTTTATTGGTAATTGCTAGTTTGGTGGAGGGAAATTGTTAATTTGTAATTGCCAGAATTGTTGGATTGTTACGACGATGCCAGTGTAGGGTTCATTAAGCGGCCATTAGTAAGTTGCCTAATGTGAACAGTATATTGTTTGCTCCTGCATGTAGGTAATTAAAATGGCATTAGTAAACAGATCAATCATGCCGGGGATGGACAGAGCCGTTGGGACGCAGCTACAGTTACAGATAGCTGGTGTAGGATGTTTCAAATTACTTCTAGTTTCCTGGCGGGATGGTCTTAATCGTTGCACAAATCATTACCCCTGACAGTGTATGGAACACGATTGTGTCTGGACACAGATAATATTTCCTTGTTGGTAAATACTGCGTGTTCCATAAATTCATAAGGTGCATATATGCCAGGACCGGGGGAGAGCACAGATTAGAAAGTAACTATTTCACTTGCCAATGTGCAATACATTGTTTGTTCAGTAGGCCCTTATAAGGTGTGACTATGGGGTGTTGGATTGTTGTGTGGATTTGTATATATAGGGACTGAGGGTTTCAGAAAAGGGAGAAGATAGAACGGCGGATATGTATGGACTGATACTACAATAAAGCCTGTAGACGTGTAGGTCGAATCTGATCTTCTGTGTTTATTAATGTACGTTCTTTGTTAGTGATGTTCTTGGGCTAATCTGAACGAAGTAGGGTGAATACCTGAACATGACTGCAAGGGCTTCTACAAACTGATACAGCCACTGGTTAGGGCGGATCATATAGTCCCAAGAGTGCTGATGAAGTCACCACTTGTTTAATCTTCAACAAACATTTGTTATGATTCGAGTCCCAGTACCAGTCAACATCTGTGCGTGTCAGATCACGAAGAACGGCTGTTTCTTGTAATAAATTCGGGCACAATTTTGCCAAGTACGTAACCATGCCTAGGATATGTCTAACGTCCTCTTTACTTTTGTTGTTGGCATATCATTTATCGCTTCCACTTTCTTTGGGTCAACAATCTGAGATGAATACGTCGTGCTGAGTGAACGACAGGTTTAGCATCACCTCGATCTCAGTTGGATGTGGTATTCCCCCTTTTGACAGCCCAGTCCACATAATTGCATACGGTAATCTTCTACCAGTACCTGCGCTGGTCACGCCGTCGATTTTGGAAATTAACCCCAGTTCCACACTGCTTTGTAAGCTCAAGATAGTTGGCGCATTTCCTTGAACAATGACGAAATCAATGGGATAGTACTTCTGCTTGTACTCACCTGTGAAGGACGCGTTTTCTCGCACAGTAAGACGATGTCCCCCTTACGATTCAAGCTTCGTCTTGCACAATCGTATGCATGTCGGTCGTCGAGCATTTACCACATCAAATGCTTGCTTTGACATCACGTTGCATGATGCTCCCGTCTTGACTTTTAAGCCTCGATCATTGATGTGGAGAACAGCATACCATTCTCTGTTTCTTGAGTTGTGCACTGTACATACAAACATGTTGCTGTCTGCGTGGTTGACTGTATCTGGCTTAACTGTATGCACTGGCGTCTTCTTCTGCGTCTGCATTGCTTTGGCAAAGTTACTGCAGCAACTTGCAAAGTGGTTTCGCATTCCACATTTATTGTAATTCCTGCCATACACAGGACACTTTCTGGACACATGTGTTGTACCACAGAATTTACATTGCTTGGCCTTAAAACCCTGGTCATTCCTACTCGGGTTCATGGAACGCTGCCAAGTGTCACTACCAGATACTGTTGGTGCATTTTATTGCATGTGACAGCTGACTCATGCCTGTTCACCAGTTATTTCACTGCTGCGGCAAATGTGTATCGTTTCTGCGAGCTTCAATTCCGCTCTTGATAGCAATTTCTGAGGTACCGTGTTTAATGTCACGTTCACCACGATGTGATCTCGCAGGATATTGTCTTTTCGCCAGCGTGATATTTGCATGAAGAGATCAAATTATTTAAATCGGTCAGAAATGCATCGAAAGTATCACCAAGTTCCTGGTTTCGTTGCAGAAACTTATACCGTTCATACTTCACATTTGTTCTTGGGGTGAACTATCGTGCAAACGTCTGTTTCACCTGCGTTGTGTAATGTTTCTCTGCTTCACGCGCCCAATCAAACGAACGGTAAATGTCCACCCATGGCATCGTGTCCCACCAGCGTCAACAATGTTGCGACCTGAATTTCCGTTGCCTTCTTGTATTTTTCAGTTGCCATCATGTACCAGTCAAAACGTTCCCCCCATCTCTGACGGTCGCCGGTAAGGGTGAACTTTCCAGGCGGCTTTAGCGTCATACCTGCACTACTTGCCATGTTTGAGATATGTTTCACTTAGATCGCGCGTTCTGACACCAAGTCACATAGTAACGATGCAATATACAATAGCAATGACGACAATATTCAACACAGAGGTACTAGTTCACATGGCTACTTTATTTCGGCACCTGCCCGTTTACTCAGTACAACAGCCTATAAAGAACAGTCCCGTTCCCCTCTATGACACGTCATTAATCTGGCCACTGTCAGCCTCCATAGTGTCTACTATGGTTGCAGTTTCTTAACAAGATTTAACAACATTTAACAAGATTGCCTCCTAGAGAATTAACTCTAGATGGCAGGTGGACAAGGAAGCCATTTGGCTTATCGAGAGTCCAACCGTTTTCATCTACGTGTATTCCACCCTTCTGAGGTATGTGTCGATTTTATTTTTAAACATATTCACCCCACTAGCGTTCACACAATCAGCAGGTAATCTGTTCCATTCTTTTACAGTCCTTTGTGAAAATGAAAACTTTCTTATATCAAATCTACACTGCTCCTTTACTGATATAACTTCATTTATGTTCTCTAGTCCTTCTATCTTTCTTAACTAAGAAAAACATATTCTTATCAATATTTTTTGTAACCATTCAAAATTTTAAACACTTCTGTCTGATCTCCTCTCAATCTCTTGGTCTCTAGTGTTGTTAAACCACATTATTCTACACGTATATCTTAATTAAGATCCCTCAGTTTTTGGTATAATTTTAGTCGCTCTATTCTGTACTCTTTCTAGCATAACTAAGTTATTCTTGCGATATAGCCTCCACGCTTGTATACAATATTCTAAATGAGACCTAACTATTGTTTTGTACAGCGGTATTATTAGTTCTTTTTCCTTATACGCTATATTTAGACTAATTAATCCAATGATTTTATTTCCCTTTGAAGCTGCAATTCCGCACTGTTCTAAAACCTTCATATCGATCAGCACTAATGGTTAACCCTAAGTCCTTTTCTTTTACAGTAGTACTTAGTACAGTACCCCCCATTGTATATTGTACATCTCCGTTCCCATGTCCTGTGCGGAGGCATTTACATTTCCCAAAATTGAGCAACATTTACCACTTTTCAGATCATTTGATCAACCTGTCAAGATTATCTTGTAACTGCTGTCTATCTCCATCACATGTAATCCTTCTAAACACTTTTGTATCATCCGCAAATTTTAACACCTTGCTTGTTATATCATCGTCCAAATCGTTGATATATATTAAGAATAATACAGGTGCCAGTTCTGATCCCTGTGGTACCCCACTCAAAGCTTATTTCCAGTTTGAAGCCTCCCCATCAACAACTACCCGTTGTCTTCTGTCAATCAGCCATTTTTTTATCGAGTTAATTATACCATTTCCTATGCCATGGGCCTTTAGTGTAAGCAGTAATCTTTGATGTGGCACTTTGTCGAAAGCTTTCTCAAAACCTAAGTAAATAATATCTATTGGTAATCCCTTGTATATTCACTTAGTGATATCTTTCAAAAATATGTAATATTTGTTAAGCATAACCTCGCTTTTAGAAACCCATGTTGAGATGGGTTTATTGATTTATTTTAACAAGAAAATCCACCACTTGATCTTTAGTTAGCCTTTCTAATAATTTGCAAATCACCGATGTTAAATTCACTGGTCTGTAATTCTCTGATTTGTTTTTCGAACATTAAAAAAAATAACGGTATAATGTTTGCTTCTTTCCATTTTAAAGGAACCACTCCCTCGATCTTCTAATGACAGGTTGAAAATTTTTGCAAGCAGTATGCTAATTTGTTCTACAATTTCCAATAGTTGTTTGGATGGAATTCCATCCAGTCCAGGTGATTTATTATCTTTCATAGCCCTTATTTTCATAGCTACCATTTCCGGTGTTACAATTAACTGTCCTAAATAGTTTGATTCCGCCCCTTGAACTTAGCTTTTGGTACTGGCAGTGAACTAATATCTCCCCTTGTAAACAGCGAACTAAAATACTCATTCAGGTCTTCTGCTATTAAGAATTCCTCTGATATGATAATTATTTCCAGCACTATCTTCTAGAGGACCGACATTATCCTGAACTTTCTGTGTGCCCCGAACATATGCATAACAATTCTTGCTGTCATGGTTTATATTACAAGCTAATTTTTGTTTATAGCTTAATTGTCTTTGAATTTCTAATTTAAGTTGTTGCTTGGTTGTAACTTCTTTATACATTTATTTATGTAGTCTTCATCATTTCCAGTACGTCTATATTACTTTTCATATTTTCTAATGGCTTCTTTCGGTAAGTGTTTCTTTCTGGGCCGTTTCCCTTGTTTTTTTAAGGGAACAAATTTATAGACGATGACTCAATAACATCCGAGTCTATTCCGCTACAGAGTGGTGTGCCACAGGGCTCGGTCCTTGGGCCAGTTATCTTCACTCTATACACCACACCAATGCAGCGCATATTCAAAAGATATGAAATAAAGTACCATAAATATGCAGATGACATTCAACTATATGCGTCATACAATCCAGCTATACCAGGCGACCAATCGGAAACAATGAGGCGATTCACAGACTGCATTGGGGAAGTCGGGCGATGGATGGCGCTGCGCATGCTGAAACTAAATGATGGAAAAACTAAGATGACCATTTTTATATCAAAACATCATCTCAAGATGTGTGAATGTTGCTCTATGACCATTGGAGACGATATCATTTCACCAGTAGACAGCATACGGAATTTGGGAATTCAGATTTCCAGGTGTGATTGCAGAAACTGTTGACAGTAAAATGAGGTGTTTTAGCTGATTTTACTAAGCGGAAGGGTATTTGGCAACAGTTTGGCTAGCCGGAATACTGCCTGCATCCATTCGTAAATATTGACGGGTGTCATACACATAGGCATTTTACGAGAGCTAGAAGTATTAGATGTTGACTAAACTCGACCAGCATGTCAATGAGATGATGATAGCAGCAGGTGAGAAGTTTAAGAAATTTTGTAGGTCACCTTTTCTTATAATCAGATAAAACGTTAACATGGTCACCAAAGAGAAAACTAACAGTGTGCTGACACCTGTATAGTGAGTGTCTACTGGGGTTGCAATCTCTTAAGGACACTTCTAGCAATAGCATAAATGAATAATGGTCTCAGCGGTAAAGGTAGCGCCACCTAACGAATGATCGAACAACAATTTGAGCGTGGAGGAGACGCACGAAACGCGCAGACCAAAGGTCGTCACAAAAATCACATGACCAGGCAGGAGTCACATGGTCCGGCTTGACGTTTCCGTAAAGGCCGGGTTCCGTAAATACGCGGAGCATGCCGAGTTTAAACTCATCTCTTGAGAGTGGCTCGATGTCAGTTATTGGTAGGTTGGCATAGTATTAATAGTAATACAGCATGATCTAAGTATAAATAAAGGCAAATCAGAAACATGTAAACGCGTCTACAGCTACGCGTACAGTTATTCACTAATGGTCTTAGACTTCCTAGTTTCCTAGTTGTTTCCAGCACTCGGCAACGTTCTATTACCTTAAGATACCTTAGGACTGTTCTGATCGCAGGATCTTCTCGTTTCCTCAATGATCAGATCTTCTTCTTCGGGGTCTAGTATTAAGAGTTTGTGTTTTCCGGTTCCAGTGTTTAATGTTAGTGGGGCTTCATAGTAATGTAATATCTCCTGGGTTGACCAGAATGTATCAAGGCGGTTTTTAAATGAGTTTATTGATTTTGCTTGTATTACTGAATCAGGTAAACTGTTCCCGGGTTCAACCACTCTAAGCGGAAATGTGTTTTTTTAAACTATTAACTGACTAGTCTGTATATATTGTTATGATCTTATGAGGTCTCATTAAACTAGCCAGCCTTTTTCAGAACATTATCGCCAAGTCGACCTTTCTATGCTGGCACTGAGGGTGGTCACTGCCAGGGTGCTTGTCGTCCTCAGTGGTTCGTTTACGTCCCATATTGAGAGCCTTGGCTTGGCCTAGGTCGGGTACTCCGTCTCCGGTGAACTCCAAACAGCCCAATCTTGGGCTAACGCAGGAGTTTGTGGTGTTTGTGCATATGCGCTGAGGGTTGCTTAAATAAAAAAAATATTTAAGGGAAGTTAAGGTGATTGGGTGTGCTGAATGGAAGGTTCATGATGGCTGATGGTCGTAGGTAAGAAGTCACTGACAATGACAGTGGTCAATTGTGCCACCCCGACCCTGTCACCTGTGCCTGAGTTGTTATGACTATGTGTATGGTATGGGTACAGGCTACAGCGCAGTAATTTACGATGTACAGGTTTACTAGGATTTAGACAATAGGGGTAAGACCACATTAAGGATTCGTCCGCCATTACCGAAAGAGTGCCCTTGAAAATACTGTTTGGGTGTAATGTGTGGATTTTTTTTAGCACTTTGACATGGAACATGTTAGTCCAGTGAATACTGAATGTACTACTGCATTAGATCTTTCACGAGGTAGCAATAAATATACGGTAGTCACTCGCTTATTCGCACTGTGGCTATTTTGCAGAACACACCAATATTTCAAAATGTGTCACCAGATTGGGGCGAAATTGAGGGGTGTCAGGTTTGGGTGGATTTTTCTGAAAAATGAGGTATGAGAATTTCATGAATTTTCCACAGCACTTGTGTCAATGGAGGTAAAACAAAAGGCAACGTTTTGGTTTTAAGCATCTAAAAGAGTTAATACATACTAACAATTTCCAACTACAATCAAATTTTTAACGTCAGCGGTTTACCAGGAAAACATTTTTGAACACACAACTACCGAATTTCTGTTAGAAGAAAGTGACGTCACACTGTCGTAACTCGCTTCGTAAATTTTCTGCGTACTATTTGTTTCCAAATCCGTTAGGTGGCGCTATGGTAAGTTTACCAATTAAACTATGTGCGCATGCGCTGTGACTGTAAATAAGGGGTGCCGGATGGTTCGGCCCCCGACGTGTTCGGCCCACGGAGACGGATGGTTCGGCCCGGATGTTTCGGCCCACGCCGACCAATGGTTCGGCCCACGTAACAAAAATCCGCTATGCAAGGTCAGATGTTTCGGTCTACGCCGACGGATGTTTCAGCCAACTTTTCCGAAAATTTGATGGGCGGTGTCGGATGTTTCGGCCCATTGATAATTATCAAAGCAGCGGTCGCCTCAGTCATGCTTCAGCCCACTGGGTTTGATTTGGCCCGTTGCGTTTGAAGATTGTTTTTGTGTTTCACAATAAATTACCTACCACCTCTTTATTGTTTGTTGGTTTGAACTCGCACTCTTACCTCGATTGCGACCACACTTTTCAAAGACGCATTGATGGGGGTGTTATTCTACATTCCACAGCTCTATTGTAACGATTTTTCAAGGGCTATATGATGATGACGAATGTGTCGTTTTACCGAAAATATGCAAGTAAAAATAGTTGCCTCGATTTCCGCAGCAACCAAGGTCGTAAAAGTCAGATTTCTAAACAGAAGCAGGACAGTTGGTTCGGCCCATAGAGCCCGTCGACACCGGTTACAGAAACAGTTGATTCGGCCCACGCGAACGCAAGCAGGTGACGGTTAACTGGTTGTGCGAACGGATTGTTCGGCCCCCATGGGCCGAACCGGTCGGGGACCGAAACATCTGACTCCCGTAAATAAGGTGGCTTTCCAATTCTTCGGAAGACAACGAAAACCAAATCGATTTCGAAGCAGCTGGTTACCGGTTTGAACCACAACAACAAGGGCCTATGTTGGAAGATAGGGCAGAGGCGCGTGCCGGTGGGCACGAACAGGAAGGCCCACGAGCAGTGGAAATGTCGCGGCGCATACCATGCCGAGATGAAATTGACTTATGTCGGTGTGGAAAATGCCGCAGCGATCTCCTTGTTCAAGAACAAGAACTGAATATGTCTGCCGCCAGGAGGAGGCGGTTGCTACTCGACAGCAACGCTGTTGGTGAAGGTAATTATTAATATGTTTAGTTTATTGTTTAAATAACCGATGAACCTAAGTTCCGGGCTGCGTATGAACAGCGAGAGATGATCGCTCGGGCCGGGACACGTCACTTATCTTACATTTGGGATTGGTTGACTTTTAACTTAGATCTCACTCTCAACTCAGGGGTCTCAGTGCCACTGCCACTGGACTCAGTGTTTGAACTTTGACATGTCCATTTTCGTATACCACACATGGCTGAAACCTCACTTTTTAAAAGAAATGTAGTTGAATGGTTCCATGATTCATGTGAACCAAAATTGTACAGGGCAGAGCTATGATAGAAAATAAGCAGGAATTAACTTTTAGTTTTGTTCTATCGCCGTCGACACTCTTATTCACAGTAATGTATGAACAATATGTGGCAGTACTACTTTTTAAACACATGGCAGGTAGATATATTATTTTTAACTTATGCATACTGCAATTTTTCTGCCCAAAGTTTACATTGGGTCTTATGAATAAAATATACATTGAACATTTTTCAGCCAGAGCCCCCCCATTTGTTTTGGTGAAAAAGAAAATGACCATCGTTGTGTGCAAATATTGACACATTTCAAAACGGCCTTCCTTAATCTGCATGATATTTCTATGGACCCAGGTATAATACTGGGATGAATACAGTTAGAGGATTGTGATGCATTCTTTGTGAAATTTGTTCTGAATAATCATTCATGTTTGCTTAACATTCGTGTAAAACTATTATTTAAATGTTTAATTCTTTGTTACAGGTGGACTGCTGTGCATTACAAACAGCAGGGGATTTAGAATTCTTTGTTTGGAGCAAGTGATGCTGCAGAATGGGAATTAGACCGTCCAACAAACAAGTACGTAGATATGTGCATGCATTGTTACAAGACCAGTGAAATGTATTGTTAAATATTTATTGAAATGTATTAATAATTTTGAAATGTATTAATAATGAACACAATACAACATCATAGTAGCTCTAGCAATACAAATCATGCCTAATGCCCAAATTATTAGCAATCTTCCAGGGAAATTACTTAGTGGACTTACCATACATCATCTACCATCCACATGCTAAGCAAATTCACATCATTGAACTAACTACCATTTGAACCTAACATCAAGAAAGATCATGTATTCAAAACTAACCAGTATGTCACACTAATCCATGATGTAAACAATAAATCTAAGACTGACAACCTCCTTAAAATCTCTTGGAATAAAACCAACAAAACACCAAATTCAATCACATCCTTGTCTAAACTAGCCCTGCTAATGCCATTCACCCTTTCTAAATGTAAAGACGAACCACACTGGTTTGACCCAAGACTAATTTAAATATGATGACCATCATCCTAATGACAATAATTACGAAATAAAATTCCCCTCAACAGCAAGTAATCCTATACATAAATGTGTTCATTTTCAATATGACTTTAACCGTTAGTCATTATTTACCTTAGCCTGCTACAATATACTACTATACATAGCTATTTACTGTATTCACACATGTATTTGGGTTATCGTTTCACACTTTATTGTATTCTACTGTATGAATAAAGTGATATTCTCTCACTACAGAACAAGTTATAATGGTTCCACTTACGTTATCATAACGCATAGATACAATGTTTGTTGCACCGTATTATTTGTTGCACCGTCATAATTTTTTCTGTAGTGCAAAATTATCAATATTTGCCTTATTCCAGATGAACACATGTTTAATGGTAAACAATTTATATAAAGGAATGGTGTCGTTATAGAACCGATTTTTATATGTCATTTATTTACAATGTCAGATGTTTATTTGAGCCTAATTTATTTCAGGTCTCTCACGTGGGCTGCATACAGACAGTTTACCTGGTGGATCCATGGCAAGCTGGGACGAAGGGTACAGTGAGTTCTACCAGCATGCGCCAGCCATGGAATAAGATCAAGGTTCCCTGCCCCTGATGGGGGACAACACAAGGGATACCACGCTGGACTTGAAAACTAAACTAGACAATGTACATGTGACCTATGAAGGTGTAGGTGGGTGGTGGCAGTATTTACTTTTTCTTTACAAATTGACTGACTCTTGCTGCCAGCAGATCCTCCTTCTCTGGTTTTGATCGGATGCAGTGTGATATTTCTTTATAAACACATCTGTCACTCGATCCGATTTGCAGGTGGGTACGTGGGTTCACCTGCTGTGGTCTGTTATGCAGCACCCATTGCTTGTGTCTTTTGGACCACATGACACCAGTCTCAACAGGTTTGTCTGGGCTGGGACGTGGTCGGTAGTTCCACGCCAGAGCAGACAGCATCAATCTAGCTTTCATTCCTACAGTGAAGAATAGTGCATGCAGTATTCAAATAAACTGTCTGCAAACAACACCAGTCTATATGTTGTTAGTAAGCAGCTGTTATTTACCTTATGACTGTAGCATTCAGTGAACTTTAAAATGCTTTTCCTGTGTAAAGTGTTGGTTGTTTTTAGTAACAATACAATGGCCAATCATGGTAATCATACTGGTACATTGGTAAAACGATACTGATCCTTACAAATAAGGCATTCCATCATCACATTCCTTCACATAATTTATTATAACTTGTTTTTTCTTCTTAATTTCTGTATATACTGCATATACAGTCACTGTATTTTGATATAATGTTTTGATTTTATATTTCTTTAATAAAATTGGTGATAATGACACAAGTGTTCTTATTTATTTCATTACAGACAATTGCATTCTGGAACGTAATTATTACACAGATATGTAATTTATTACACTCAAGTAACTGTACTCATAAAGGTACACAGCAACTGATTACAAGGAATAGGTAGGGTGATACAGAATGGGCACTATCCATCTGTGGAGTATTCGCCCCCTCACATCTGAGTAACTAAACTACTGAAAAACTGGTCAGGAACTTTTGACTATGTAAAATTTTTGGTCCCATACAAAAGTCGGTGGTCCACATATTAACACATAACATGTCAACAGCATTTACATTATTTATCACTTGGAAGTCTGAATAAACATGTTTACTGATAAGGTAGTATTCATGCTGGTTGGTACTTTTGAGTAGCCATCCTGAAAAAAACAAGTTGGATGCCTATGAAAGGCAGTAATTTCGAAAACTTATTATAATGTTAGTTATTCATAGGAGCTGATTTAGTGTATTTGGGATTCAAGTCGGTGACTGGAATTCATCTTACACTACTTGGGTCGTGATCCCTACTCATCATCTACTGATTGCAAATCTAAAGGTTACTTGTTGCTTTGGACATGCCTCAGGTATAAAATGAATACATATCAAGTTTGGTACTTACTCCAGCAACTGTGCGTCACCGTTGCATGTTGCCCAACAGCGCCACAGATGGTGTGATACATTCTGTATTCAATGAAGGAGGTCCTCGCATCCCTTGCCTCGGACCTTCGTAATAAACTTGCGGTTGATGCCTTTTCCCATGTGCCACATCATGTTGGTGATCGAGCTGAAATGCAAATTACAATTATTTATATTTTTGATCCAAATTCAAGATATTTTCACAACAGCTGTTACATGTTTTGCTGTTAGTGTGCAAAAAACAAGTTAGTGAAGATGTGTGCACATGGTATGTTATTAAAGAATTTCAACAATATATGATTATTGAGTGATACCAGTATTTTTATAATACTAATATGGTGTATCTGGTGAGCTCATTGATAACTATATTTGGATCACATAATTACCCCAGAGATGTTTTTTTTAGAAAATGGCCATCAAATGTGGCATAATGGATAAAAATTACTTGATATTGACACCCTTATTCCATGGATAAGAGTGGTTTAAAGGTATGTAATTGTTGTAAAATGATATCTATTCACAGTAAACATAAGCTATCATAATCTGGCATAAAAACATTTTAGTATTTTGTCTTTAAAAAACCCACTTTCACCTGGGTTGTATCCCCTTAACTAAAATTGAGTAACATTATGTAATTTTACTAAATAGAAATGAAGCCATTTTAAACGTTTTACAATAGAGTATATAGTGATATTCTTCGTCACATAAACAGTAGTCACACATAATTATATACGAAGTCCAATTATATAACATCATGACATAAATAAAAGGCCAAACATTTCGATATATGACAATGTCTAATGCAATATTATTGAATGCAGAACGTATTTTTGTTCATTTAATACAAAATACAGTAAGTTTTGCAATGTTATTATAAACGACAATCATTCCAGCCCATGTTAATCCGTTACTGTAATATCGCTCACGCGACTTACCTTAGGATACCTTAGGACTGTTCTGATCGCAGGATCCTCTCGGTTCCTCAATGATCAGATCTTCTTCTTCGGGGTCTAGTATTAAGAGTTTGTGTTTTCCGGTTCCAGTGTTTAATGTTAGTGGGGCTTCATAGTCGTATAATATCTCCTGGGTTGACCAGAATTTATCAAGGCAGTTTTTAAATGAATTTATTGATTTTGCTTGTATTACTGAATCAGGTAAACTGTTCCATGGTTCAACCACTCTAAGCGGGAATGCATTTTTTCTTATGTTTAGTTTTGCTCTTTGGTTGAACAGTTTAAGGGAGTGTCCTCTGTTACTGGATCGTGATGCCACATCCTCCCACTTAGGAAGGTTTGGTGCAGATTTGTTGTCATATATGTAATGCATTATTTTATACACTTCAATCATGTCTCCTCTTAACCTACGATATGTTAATGTGGGTAACTTAAGTAATTTTAGTCTTTCAATATATGATAAGTCCTTCATACCAGGTAGTTCTTTTGTGGCTCTTCTCTGGACATTTTCTATGGCTATTTTATGTTTCGTCTTAAATGGATACCATATTGCTATTGCATAATCTAGGTGGGATCTAACCATAGTCTTGTATAGTGGCAAGAAAGTGTATGTATCTAAGAATTGAAAAGTTCTTCTGATTACTTTTGTCATTCTGGTTGCTTTATTAACCACTTGGTTGATGTGATCATCAAAAGAAAGTTTTGAGTCAATAATTACTCCTAAATCTTTTTGTTTGTCTGTGGTGACAAGAGCATGTTTGACATTATTTGTTGCCATAAAATATTTACTTTCACCAATATTATTTTTCCCAATTTCCATGTGTACACATTTATCAGGATGGAATTTTAACAACCACTTGTCGCTCCATTGTTCTAGTATGCTTAAATCATGTTGAAGTACATCCTGATCATCTATATGTGTTATTGTTCTAAATATCTTTATGTCATCAGCAAATAGAAATGTATTTGAATTTGTTAGATCTGGGAGGTCATTAACATATAGAACAAAAAGTAAGGGTCCTAGAACGGAACCCTGGGGTATCCCTGATATTACCTCTTTCCAGCTAGACTCGTCTCCATTTACTGAAACTTTTTGTTTTCTATCTGTGATGAATGATTCTATCCAGTTAATCAGTTCTTCTGAAATGTTGAAGCTTTTTAATTTGCTAATTAATCTTTTGTGTGGCACGGTGTCAAAGGCTTTTTTGAAATCCATATATATAACATCAGTATGGTTGCCCTTATCCATTTCTTTAGTCCAGTCATCTATTATTTTGATTAGTTGTAGAACTGTTGATCGGCCAGATATAAATCCATATTGTTTTTGACTAAATAGATTATTTACTTTCATGTAGTTTGTAATGTGATTTCTAATAATTTTTTCCATACATTTACATACTATGCTTGTTAAACTTATTGGGCGGTAGTTACTAGCTAGTTTCTTGTTTCCATTTTTATAAATTGCTGATATTTGAGCCTCTTTCCAGTCATTGGGAATGCAGGAAGTTTTAATCGACGTTTCAAAAATTTGTTTTAAGGGTTGACAAATACTTGCTGACAACTCATTTAGTAGCCTGGCGCCTAGTCCATCTGGGCCAGGCGATTTGCTTATATTAAGTTGTTTTAACGTCAGTAGTATTATATTTTCAGTTAGTTTTAATTTGTCCATCGCATGTTTATTGTTTACTTTAGGTATGGTTGGTATAGGCCCTGACTGTTCTTTTGTGAATACACTGGAGAAATAGTCAGCAAGTATATTTGCTTTTTCTTCATCTTCATTTGTTGTTTGAGATTTTAGGTTGGTGGGGTCTATGTTCAGTTCCCCAATTCCTTGTTTGATTGTAGTTTTTGATTTATAATATTTCCAAAAGACTTTGGGGTTTTTCTTGGTCTGGGATGCTAGATTTCGTTCAAATTCCTTTCGGAGCTTTCTGGTTAGAGCTCGGATTTTATTTCTGCTTTTACAATACTCTAGATATTTTGTTCCATCCCTTGTTTCCATGTATCTTGTCCATAATCTGTTTTTACGTCTAATTAGTTTCCTTGTATTAGCATCCAGGGGGAAGTTCCCCTTTCTATTATTTGGAACTATTTTTTGAGGTACATACTTATCTTCTAATGAGTTTAGTACTGTTTTGAAGATTTCCCATTGACCGTTAACATTATCCTTACAGTCTTTAAATTTGTCTTCCCAGTTAATATTTGAACATTCTATTCTCATTGCATCATAGTTTGCGACATTATACAGCTTCCTTTTTTTAGTGTAATTACTTGTTATAAAGTTGCACACTATACTGAATTTGAGTACACAATGGTCACTTTTGCCCAGAGGGCTAAGGTACTCTAATTCTCCTACATTATCTTCGTCATTAGATAGAATCATATCTAACAGGTTTGTGTTAGTTGTGCCTCGTCCTCTGGTGGGGTTTGACACGTGTTGAACCATGTAGGTGTCTCTAAGGCATTCCACAAATTTGAAATTTAAATTGTTGGGGTTATTTGATTTGGTCGTCCAATGATTCCAATTTATTTCAGGGAGGTTGAAATCTCCAGTAATTACGATGTGAGAGTATTGTTGTTGTGATATTGATCTGATCATATTTAGAAGTTCTACATTATTTTCTTCAGATCCCCCATCGCTTCTGTATATGCATCCAAAAAGAAGTTTATTTTTATTCTTTAATTTGATTTCTATAAATAAGCATTCTTTGAAAGTTGTGGCTAGGTTTATGTACTCTGCATGCAGGGAATTTAGCACATATATTATAATACCTCTTCCTTCGGTATTTTCTAAATTTTTGGAGAATAACATGTAACCTTCTAAGGAAAATTCTGGTGTTGTTACAGAACATTTGGGGTTTTTGGGTTTTACTTCATTAATTGCTATTATGTGGGGTTTTAGTTCTTTGATTCTTTGTTCAAATTCATTTTGTTTGTTTCTTAATTGGTCAGCATTGGTGTAAAAACACTGAATGCTGCCTATCTCATTAAGATTATGTTTGTTTACGTTCGTTTTCCCATCTGTTGTTCTAGGTGGATATGTACTTTTTATTGGCTTTTCCTTATCTTTTTTATTCTTCTTTCCCATGGTGGACCCCTCACTCTGTACAGGTATTCCCCCGACTCATCTGCTGCTTCCTGTCTCTTTGCTTCTTCATAGAGCTTTTTAGATTCTTCTCTTTCTTGTTTGGTTTTGTCGTGGTAAATTTTTATATTTTTGAACTTATCATTTTCCTTGATGTGATGGAACTTTCGAAGAAGGGTGTGTTTTTTGTCAATGTGCGTTACTGTAATCAGTACTGGTCTGGGGCTGTTTGCATTTTCTTTGGCTTCCCCGAGCCGTCGGATTTCTGTGTTGTCAGTGTCTGTAAAGTTATTGTCTATTTCTGTGCAGATTTCTAGGATTTGTTCTTTGTCATGTTGTTGTCTTGTGGTTTTTAGTTGTGATGTTGTTTCTGGCAGGTTGAAAATGATTACATTGTTTAATCTTTTTTCTCTTTCTTTTGTTTCAATGTTTTGCTCCTTTACTTGTAGTTGTACTACTTTTTTCACTTCATTTGGGTTAATGGTTGGCTTTGTTTGGGCTTGTGTTGGGCTGTTTTCTTCTACCTTGGATTCTGAGATAATTTCTCTTACTCTTTTCTCGTCGTCTTTGGATCCAAGTTCTTTTTCTATTTCGTTTATTCTGTTTTCCACTTTCTTTAGGAATTGCTCACACCTCTCCTCACAGCTCTTTTCATTTTTGAGATTTTTCATTACTTTTGAGTCACAGGGTGGACAAAACCAATGTATTTGCTGTTTGTCTGTCATTAGTTTATATTCTTTATCATTTATGTCCACACATTCAATACAAAAATGTTTCTCGCAGAATTCGCACTCTAGCAGTTTATGGTTTGGTCCTTTGAAGTTTTGTTTACACCCTGTGCATGTCCAAACTTCATCATCAACAGTTTTCCACTGAAAATAAGTTTTACTTTTTGTCCTTGGTTTTTTTTTGCAGGTTGCCATGACCTACTTTAGTTTTATATCCCTTATTATAATATTTATTTAGTATTTTAGAGTTGTGCAAGGGATCAAGGCAGTGCTGGGAGAAGATGTTGAGTAGTTATAGAATGATGCCCAGGGCGACTCTGGGTTTAATGAGTTGCCTTGATGAACAAGCCAGATTAGTATAAAGTGAAGATTTGTGCTGGATGGTTGAAGAAATGTGTTTATGTCTAACTAATTAATAATGATTATGCCTACATAATTTATAATGTTTGTCTACATAATTGTAGTGGCTTTAACAAAGATTGTATGTTAAGCGTTGCTTAGGGTGCTTTCTTATGTTTACTTTTAGTTGTGGCGGGAAAATTTTGAATATGAGTTGCGTTATAGTTACGATCCTAAGGGTAGAAGTTTTCTATTTCTGTTATTAATAACAGTATGGGGTTTGAATTGTGCTGTGGGTTTAAGTATTTACTGAAAGAGCTTTGAATTTGTTCGTTTATGATGAGATTTAATGCCACTGGTGTTGCTACGTACGCGCCTTGTAGTTGTACCGGAACCTTTATTTTTTATTGACGTTAACTTTTGCTATTCGGCTATCTTCTAAAGTCTAAACTCTTTATGGTGCAATGTAGTACATTGTCATTGAACATTCTGGTACTGTTCTAGCTTGCCTCCAGCATATCTTGCATCTCAAATGTCAACAGATTATAATTGGATATCAAGTAACTCGGTACTAACCTTCTTGCGATCGATTTCTCGGCGGCGGCGCGTTTGACCGAAAATATGCGTCGATGGTTTGTGTGTGCATTATTTAAAATGTTGTGTCTGTATTTCACCCAGGAGTTACACAATTTAGGCATTTTATCCGCTCTTCCGGACGAGTATTTAGTCTTTGCACAGTAGCGCCACCTGGCGAATGGAACCGTAAAGTTACCACAAGCGATGATTAAAGTTTCGAATTTTTTTACTCCAATGTGAAGAACATATCTTAAATTTGGCGAGCTGCACACACATACCTCCTACGTGCCACCAACACCCCGCTTGGTTACCAACACTACATACATTTTGGTCGTGAGTGGTCGTGCGTGGTCGTGCGCCTTTTAGTCATACCGCTTCCAACCAGCCCGTCCACAGTTGTGAATCCATTATTTAACTTCTGGTTGTTTCAAAAGGAAACAAAAAAGACAGCTCATTATCCTTCGCTGTACTATTGTTACAACCGTATGTAGAGCAGTATGGCACATTGTAAGTCACGTTTTCACTGTAAGCTCAACTTATACTAATATAACGAACCGCATCCCATGAGCACGAGGGTCCCCATGAACATGAACCAACTACGCGAAGTTGTTACGTTATTATGTATCTTGTCTGACAGGCGGCGCCACTTACCTGTCGTTGAGCGGCGAGCCTCGTGGGGTTCGGGAGTCGTCCGGCTTGGTGTATGTGCTAATAAAGTGTTGTACTCTAAAACTATGTGCATTTACTGACTAATGAAACATGGTGTCAGAAGCAAAACAGGTGACGCTCACATTGTACCAGACAGAGACTTCGGTGAGTGCACAAGTATCTGTTAAGAAGCTGTCAAAATATGTCAAATGACGAACAACAACGTCAACCGAAGGCAAGGGACCGACACGTCGCAAGGATTAACCCTCCATCACCCATTGACCTGTCGCAGAACAGAGAGGAACATTTCGAACGTTTTCGTAAGCAATGACAGAACTATGCTATCGTGTCAAGACTGAATGATGAAACAGAAGAGTACCAAGCCGCCCTTCTGAAATACACAATAGGGGAGCAGTGTGTCAAAATAATTGAAAACGCCGGCACAGAACACTCAACCGTTGACAGCATATTTGCAGTGTTACAGAGACACTGCGCGGGCGATATCAACATCGTGTTCCGCCGATTCGTCTTCAATTCATCCAACCAAAAAGAAGAGGAGGATTGTGACACGTATGTGGCTAGGTTGAGGGAGTTAGCTGCTCGGTGCAATTTTGGCAACCTGCAAGACGAACTCGTCAGAGACAGGCTGATACTCGGCATTAACAGCGAGGAAACAAGAAAGAAACTGCTTGCGACAGGTGCGTTGACCTTGGAAGTAGCCATCCAGATATGCAGAAGTGAGGAGACAGCATGCATGACCCTACGCAGCATTCTGAAGCAGAGTGACGGAACTTGCAGTGATGATGTTCAAGCAATCTCAAACGCAAAGGGTTACAGGAAGAAGAAGACATACCGTACGTACAGAATGAAATGCAGATTCTGCGGATTACAACATGTCATGAAGAAAGAAGTGTCCAGCATTTGGGAAACAATGCAACGGTTGCAAGAAGATGAATCACTTTGCGATCGTGTAAGCAACGGGAAACACACCAGGTCGACAGCGACCATGAATCAGTGGAGTAGGTAACACATGAGGACGTTCACAGGCTGAACAGGAGTAACATATACGTGCGGATGAGGATGGTGAACTCTGGTCAGTCGGTTAAATTCCACATTGACACAGGATCATCTGTGAATGTTCTTCCTCAAGCCAAAAGGTACATATGTCACGCTGTCTGATACAACACTGAAATCCTGGACAGGTGACAAGATCAAGCCGGTTGGAGTTGCCAAAGTGATGATGCGCAACCCATCGAATGAGAAGAAGTACAATGTGAAGTGCTGATTGTCAAAGAGAACCTGACTCCGATACTCGGCCTACGAGCAAGTGAAGTGATGAAGCTCATCACGGTGAATGAGTCAAATGTGGTTAATGAGAGTGAAGTCAACCTACTAGAATTGTGCAGAACACCACAGGACATTGTAAAACAGTTTCAATCCGTGTTCGATGATGAAGTTGGCACCCTGCCAGGAGTGCAATGTTTGGACACAGACCCAGAAGTGCTGCCTTTGTTGAGTCGAGTGAGAAGAATACCACACGCCATATCAGATGACGTGAATGCGGAACTGCAACGGATGGAGACTGGTGGTGTCATCGAGAAAGTGGAGCAACCGACGGCATGGGAGAGTAACCTAGTCACAGCAGTGAAGACAAATGGCAAGCTCAGGGTATGCATAGACCCACAACAGTTGAATAAGGCGCTCAAGAGGGAGCGCTACTTGATGCCCACTATAGAGGACATCCTGCCTATGCTACAGGGGGCCAAAGTGTTCACAGTCGTAGATCTGAAGTCGGGCTACTGGCATGTGAGGCTAGACAGGGATTCGTCTCTCAAGACGACTTTGAACACCCCTTTCGGACGCTATAGATGGTTGCGTCTTCCATTTGGCCTCAATGTGTCTGCAGAGATCTTCCAAAGAAAGCTTCATCAAGCTCTGGATGGACTGGAGGGAGTCGTGTGTGTAACTGATGACATTGTGGTGATAGGATGTGGATACACCACGATGAGTGCTATCCGACAACATGATGAGAGACTCACAGCCCTACTTCAAAGATGTGAACAGTTGGGGATCAAACTCAACAAGGAGAAGGTGCAGTTGAGACGGTCGCACATTAAGTTCCTAGGACGTGGTGACAGACGAGGGTCTACGCCCAGATCCGGAGAAAGTACGATGCGTGCAACAAATGATAGAACCAGCAGATGTGGGCGAACTAAGGAGATTCCTGGGATTCGTACAATACCTCGCGAAGTTTCTCCCAAATCTGTCCGACATCATGGAGCCGATGAGACAACTGGCCAAGCCGGGCGCAGACTGGCAATGGGGAGATGCCCAGAGAAAGGCGTTCCTCTCTGCTAAAGCATTGGTGACAACAGAGCCAGTACTCCAATACTACAGACCTGAGGCGGAACTGACAATACATTGTGATGCGAGCGACAAGGGCCTTGGTGCAGCGCTTCTCCAAGACGGTCAACCACTCGCATACAGCAGCCGTGCTCTAACTGACACAGAAGGAAGGTACACTGCCATCGAGAAGGAAATACTAGCAGTAGTATGGTCTGTTGAGAAGTATCACCAATACACATTTGGAAGGTATACTGTGGTGCACTCGGATCACAAGCCACTGGAGCGTATCATGACCTTGAAGGATGTTCCGAAACGCCTGTAAAACATGCGTATGCGACTGCAGCAGTATGATGTCACCGTTGTGTACAGGCCGGGAGATGAACAACACCTGGCCGACACTCTGAGCCGTGGCGACCACAAAGCGACCAACGAAACTCCCTCGACGGACAATGAACAAGAGATGGTGAATGCAGTTGGGCACAGCCTTATAGGGGAGCAATGGAAAGATGAACTGATGAGACAAACCGCAGCGGATGACAGCCTACAGGCTCTGAAGAGAGTGATTTTGGATGGTTGGCCAGAAGACAGAAGCTTGGTGCCAGATGTAACCAAGCCTTACTTCCAATTCCGAGATGAACTGGCAGTGTATGATGGGACTATCTACAGAGGTGAAAGAGCAGTCATCCCCACACCCATGAGGCCAGCCATCAGGCAAGAAATCCACAGAGGTAAACTCAAGAAACACATGAGCCGAAATGGTCAGCCACAAGTTCTAATCTCGGACAACGGATCTCAATTCACGTCAACAGAGTTCATGAAGTTTGCCGACGAGTGGAACTTTGAGCATAGGACATCCAGCCCGCACCATCAGCAAGCAAATGGAAAAGCAGAGGCAGCAGTCAAAATTGCGAAGACACTCATGACCAAAGCAGACGATGACCAGACAGACACGTACAAAGCACTGTTGGCACACAGGAATACTGTTCAAGATGGCATGACTACTAGTCCAGCACAGAGATTTCCGGGAAGAAGAACTCGCACAAATCTGCCTTCCACCAACAAATTACTGGACCCAGACGTGCAAAACATGCGAAACAGAGACGAGTTGTTCAAACAGAAAATAATAATGAAGGAAAAGTATGATCGAGCAGCCAAAGACATGGAAGCATTAATCAGCGGTGACACAATGCGAATACGACCCGTTGCGCTAAACAACAAAGTGTGGGAGAAGGCAAAGATAATCCGCAGACTTGATGACAGATCGTACCTCATAGACAATGGAAGGAGACTGCTGAGGCGAAACCGTATAGACTTGAGGAAAGTTCCAAGGAGTGCACCGGATCAGCAACAGTGCAGATACTCACTGCAACACACCGTGAGATACAACCACGACCTGTCTAGCGTTGACAAGGAACAGAAGACACAAGGTGATGGGGACCAGGTAAAGCAAACCACTCCTGGTACTCCACGTGTCAACAATGATCCAGAGCCAGTGGAGGACACCAGAGAACAAGACCAAGGAGCACCGACCAGTACGACTAGGTCAGGAAGACAGTCACGACAACCCGCCTACTTGAAGGACTATGTGTGACAGTTTAAGAACAGTGCATAATCACAACGATGCTTAATTGCATGTGACTTTTAAGTTTTGATATTTCAGTATTGTGTTTGACATTATGCTGAAAGGACTGTGACAAAGAAGTGCACGACATGCTCTGCTCCCAGCCTGTCTAACACCAAGAAGGTGGTTTTATTTGCGTATTCGTGATACCGTTAATAATCAAACAAAAATATGATGGAAAGGATGTTACGTTATTATGTATCTTGTCTGACAGGCGGCGCCACTTACCTGTCGTTGAGCGGCGAGCCTCGAGGGGGTTCGGGAGTCGTCCGGCTTGGGGTATGTGCTAATAAAGTGTTGTACTCTAAAACTATGTGCATTTACTGACTAACGAAACAGAAGTACACACGACAGTGCGTCGTACACGGCAAAAATAATGCTGCTCGTTTATTGGTTGCTTTCGGCCAAATGAACGCGTCATCAGTAAGATGGCAGTCTACATGTTATCGCAGATTTCGTTAGAATCTTCCACTTTAAGACTACATTCCGTGTACACCACTGAACTGAAAATTTTGATTGTAGATGCAAATGGTTAGTTTGTGCTAACTCTTTTAGTTACTTAACACCACAATGTTGCCTTTTGTTTTCCTTTAAATACGCTGTGAAATTTTCAAGAAAATCGTATGACAAATTTTGCAAGAAATGCAGACCTGCTTACCATTCCGGGCCAAAAATTACGGTATTACGGCGAGGGATGAAAATATTACGAATACTTTCGTTGTCACAATGATCGTCAATCACTTCTCATCATCATCATCCTTTTGACGGCCACAATCAACTTGCTGATTATTCTGCCGCTCTTTGGGGGTTGCGAGGAGGTAGAATTAGACTAGTAGTACTAGTGACAGAGTATTGGGCGTTGTACTTGTAGTGTTAGGCCAACTGACTGTACTAAGACTAAGTTGTGTATTTATTGAGTTTAGTCTATCATTTATAGCCTATAACACAGGGATTACCGTCCCCCGGCATGACTTTTATCTAGTCAAGCTACTACTGTATGGTCTATAGCCTGGCCTTAGCCCTAGGTATACCGGCTACTAATATTAATCTTAATTACACCACAAAATAGACAATATGACGTGGCGCATTGTTATAATTTGTCAAGTTTTTGTAGTCAGCATGCGGTTTTTTGGAAATTTACATAAAATTAGATGTGTATAGACTCATTTACACTACAATTACACTTATTCACGTTTTGATTTCCATCAATGTTGGTTATGAACATCTACCTTACCTTGTTAACTGAACGCTTCAAAACACCTCATAGTTTATTAGATACAATTATGTTTTGGGTGCAACTATCGTCATAGTCACAGTATTAAAGTATTACTGACAGTGGTGTTCTTTTCGTGACAATATCTGACACGGTTCTGAAACTATTACTGACAGTAGGCCTATATTCCTGAAAATCAGTGTAAATGGGAAGATGGATTACTGACAGGAAGATTTTTGGGGTAGGCAAGTTCTGAAAAA
>OZ023209.1:8122380-8263793 GCA_963995525.1 Escarpia spicata | reverse complement strand
CGGATAGCCGCAATCCGTGGATAGCTATTCGCGTTTAACTTCTGTTCCCATTTAACTTCTGTTCCAATTCGTATGCACAAGTCATAACTACTGCCGTGGATATCTATCCGGTCACGTTTAGCTATATCAGGTAGTTTTGGCAATGTCAAGAACGTGAGTAAAATGCAAACGATCTCTGTGTATGACTAACGAGAATTGAGCATGACTTCCCAAGGCAATTACGTCACGGGCATCAACATGTCTTTTTCATTGATTACAACTGCTAGCACAGTAAACGCTATTACCAAACTTTTCGTGCGCCGTTGTGCTTTCGTACGGAAACTAAATATTTCATTAAAACCAACTTTTCTGACAATTTATTTGACACAAATAAGTGATCAGGAGTTACAATGAATGCGGATATTTTTCACAAATATTTCTTCACAGTTTGATGAAAACGGCATGTTTATGTTATTGACACGATCGGCGATAAGACCAATATACATTAACAGTGCGAGTGATTTATTGTTGAAAACAGCATATTTTACGCATATATATGGCCTTAACTAGTCAGCGATGGGTATTGTTTTAAAACTAACATCAAAATATGTTTTTGAACACAGTGTACATCCTACCGGGCAACCATGGTTGGAATGACCCCTAAATGTTATGATTTTTTTTATAACATTAAATTTGATGATCTATACAGTGGACATAGAGTGGACATGTATTCGTGATATCAAGGTTTATTTGGTGTTGTTTTCATTTGGCAGCTTTTACCTATTTACCGACAACATCGTAGTTGTAAATTGCGCCGGTGACTGCACTGACACCATTGTCACCAGTAACACACATACGTGGACGTTATTATATTTGATTATATCCCTTCCTCTTGTCGTTGACAAATTCATGCTCATTCTCTGACAAAGCTTGACAGTTGAATTCGAATGTGTGTTCATCAATGTGTTGGGCGCAGTTACTAAAGCTGTGCAATCTGCAGATGTGCTGGGTTATGCTGCGCAAACCTCGGATCTAACACAGTTGTGTTTAGATTTACAGATGGCACAAATTCATCGGTTGCATCTTTTAAAACTGTGTTACTAGTAGAAGAGTAACCAGGCAATGTCCCAGGTGTAGTCTGCCTCATATTTAGCAATAAATAAAGACTATGGAAGATATTTCTACAAATTAGGTATATCAGTGGGATCCAAAAAGGTACAAAACTATATTTCAAAGTTTTTCAACTTTCTACCCACCTTGCTCTGGCAGGTCACATATGTGAAGTTTGCTGTTTCAGAGGTGGTCACATGACTGACGTCATGTGTCAGAGTGACATCATCAGCTGGCATGCCACAGAAAGACGATGACAGATACCCAGCTTAAGAAGGACTTCATTTCTTCCAGTCAACGACATGACTCCATTACACTGCCATCAGATGGCACCACTGTGTCATTGCTACAGAAAGACTCACTTTCATATGATGCGTCAAGAGACCGAGAAATATTGTTGCCTCCAGATGTCAGCACGGTGTCTCCGTTCTCACTGTGGAACTCGTCAACGAGACAGAAGTTGTTGTTGCTTGCCGTTGTACTTGTTAACCTCACGTCAAACATGTGTCTGTCCGTGCTCGCTCCGTTCTTCCCTGACGAGGTACCATCTCTTTATCACTTGATAGTAAACCACCTTGAGCACATCAAACATGTGTCTGTCTCCCTTTTTCTTAGCAAGGTACCATCTCTTTTGTGTGTCTATGTTTGCTCCATTCTTGATGATGAGGTATCACCTCTTTATCACTTTATAGTAAACCACTGTTAGTTTAATAAAACGTACATCCTTTTGTGAAATAACCGCATTTAATTGTTAGATTGAGTAACTAATCAAAGTCTGAATACCTGTATGCTAAACATCTAGAGCTTTCACACGATTTTGATTGAACCCGATAATGAAATGTGTAGTTTGTCTGATGACGTCACTAGATCAGCAAAAGTAGAGAAATTGTAGAAATGAAGTACCACGTGTTAGATTTGTAGTGGATATGTTCAGTTTTGTTTCTTGAAAAATACTCATATTTACGCATTACATCATTGTAATAGCTGACCTACGCAGTACACGCCCCTTTGTGTTGAATGTGAAGATATTGTTTGCTTCCAGGCAGCCAAGAAGGGGGTTAGTGACACTACGAGTGGGGTGATATTTGGGGTGTTTGCCCTAGTTCAGTTCATCACATCTCCAATCTTTGGCAAACTGGTAAGATGTTTATTAGTTATTAGTGATACAAAAATTGTTATTTTAAGTTATGCTGCATATAATGAATTATTGAAAAAACAAAAAGATTTGTGCTAAGAAATATTGATTTATAAAAATCCCTTTAATATCCCTCATGGAGAACACTGACCATACTAATTGACTACCAGTTACCCTTTAACCTAAGCCATTTCTTTAAAGCCCTTTTTCCCCATGCAGTACGTGACCAGGTTTAAGAAACAATTTAGCGTCAGTGTGATGCTACATTAATTACTGATGTTGAATAATAATGTAATTTCTCTTGCGCTTAAATCCTCGGAAACCAAGCTCAGATAATATTTTCTGAGACTACCTACAAGAGGCCAAGACTTGATTATGTGGCATGACATAGCTATTGTTTACTGGGTTTGACAGACTTGGGGACTGTCATCGAAAGTTACGCATTGTGACATTCCTTTCAGCTGCCTGTTGTTGGAGCAAGATTCCTTCTTCTCGCCGGCCAATTCTTTGGAGGTGGATGCATACTTCTCTTTGGGTAAGTGACATCCGTCTAATCCTCAGGTTGTAGTAGTTACCAGTTCTTTGGAGGTGGATGCATAATTCTGTTTGGGTAAGTGACATCAGTCTAGTCCTCAGGTGGTAGTATCTACCAGTTCTTTGGAGGTGGATGCATACTTCTGTTTGGGTAAGTGACATCAGTCTAGTCCTCAGGTGGTAGTATCTACCAGTTCTTTGGAGGTGGATGCATACTTCTATTTGGGTAAGTGACATCAGTCTAGTCCTCAGGTGGTAGTATTTACCAGTTCTTTGGAGGTGGATGCATACTTCTCTTTGGGTAAGTAACATCAGTCTAGTCCTCAGGTGGTAGTATTTACCTGTTCTTTGGAGGTGGATGCATACTTCTATTTGGGTAAGTGACATCAGTCTAGTCCTCAGGTGGTAGTATTTACCAGTTCATTGGAGGTGGATGCATACTTCTATTTGGGTAAGTGACATCAGTCTAGTCCTCATGTGGTAGTATTTACCATTTCTTTGGAGGTGGATGCATACTTCTATTTGGGTAAATGACACCAGTCTAGTCCCCAGGTGGTAGTATTTACCTGTTCTTTGGAGGTGGATGCATACTTCTATTTGGGTAAGTGACATCAGTCTAGTCCTCAGGTGGTAGTATTTACCAGTTCTTTGGAGGTGGATGCATACTTCTCTTTGGGTAAGTAACATCAGTCTAGTCCTCAGGTGGTAGTATTTACCTGTTCTTTGGAGGTGGATGCATACTTCTATTTGGGTAAGTGACATCAGTCTAGTCCTCAGGTGGTAGTATTTACCAGTTCATTGGAGGTGGATGCATACTTCTATTTGGGTAAGTGACATCAGTCTAGTCCTCATGTGGTAGTATTTACCATTTCTTTGGAGGTGGATGCATACTTCTATTTGGGTAAATGACACCAGTCTAGTCCCCAGGTGGTAGTATTTACCTGTTCTTTGGAGGTGGATGCATACTTCTATTTGGGTAAGTGACATCAGTCTAGTCCTCAGGTGGTAGTATTTACCAGTTCTTTGGAGGTGGATGCATACTTCTCTTTGGGTAAGTAACATCAGTCTAGTCCTCAGGTGGTAGTATTTACCTGTTCTTTGGAGGTGGATGCATACTTCTATTTGGGTAAGTGACATCAGTCTAGTCCTCAGATGGTAGTATTTACCAGTTCATTGGAGGTGGATGCATACTTCTATTTGGGTAAGTGACATCAGTCTAGTCCTCATGTGGTAGTATTTACCATTTCTTTGGAGGTAGATGCATACTTCTATTTGGGTAAATGACACCAGTCTAGTCCCCAGGTGGTAGTATTTACCTGTTCTTTGGAGGTGGATGCATACTTCTATTTGGGTAAGTGACATCAGTCTAATCCTCAGATGGTAGTATTTACCAGTTCTTTGGAGGTGGATGCATACTTCTATTTGGGTAAGTGACATCAGTCTAGTCCTCAGGTGGTAGTATTTACCAGTTCTTTGGAGGTGGATGCATACTTCTATTTGGGTAAGTGACATCAGTCTAGTCCTGAGGTGGTAGTATTTACCAGTTCTTTGGAGGTGGATGCATACTTCTCTTTGGGTAAGTGACACCAGTCTTGTCCTCAGCTGGTAGTATTTCCAGTTGTTTGGTGGCAGATGTGTCTTCCACTTTCCGGAAGTGACACCATTCTTGTCCTCAGCCAGTAGTATTTACTAGTTCTTTGGTGGTGGATGCATACTTTGCTTTGTGTAAG
Organism: Escarpia spicata; assembly: GCA_963995525.1. Taxonomy (NCBI): domain Eukaryota; kingdom Metazoa; phylum Annelida; class Polychaeta; order Sabellida; family Siboglinidae; genus Escarpia; species Escarpia spicata. The sequence goes on along the minus strand of OZ023209.1, from coordinate 8,259,305 downwards.
TGACACCAGTTTTGTCCACAGCTGGTATTATTTACCAGTTCTTTGGTGGTGGATGTGTCTTCCACTTTGCCTAAGTGAGCAGGTAGTGTATATGGCAATGTTTTGACTGTGACAAGTTGTGACAAGGGTGATTCTCTCCTCCATACCTTATGGTGACCAGTTTAACACCAAAATAACCTTTGAATTTGGTAAAACATTACAAACTACAAAACAATTTGTTGATTCGCTCAACAGAGGCATTAATTCATTGCATTAATTTAACATTTAATTCAACAGTGTACATATAATTAAACACACTGATGACAGCCATTTTGTTGTTAGACATTTTGATCAAAGGATGTTTCCATTTACTGTTAGGACAGGCAGTGAATCTTGGTACAGCTCTGCTAGCGTCAATGTGTTTACATGTTAACGTGATTGTTGTGGCTTGCAGTACCCTAGACTACATTCCCAGCGGCGATGAGAACACAACACTGTTTACCGTCATGTGTTTCGTTGTGTGGGGCTTTGCTGCGACTGGATGTACAGCGTCCAACACCGCCAGCTTCGTAATCACAGCCAAAGCCTTCCCCAATAACGTTGCCACTGTCTTTGGGATTCTGGAGATGGCTGGTGGTCTTGGCTTCACGATTGGACCAGGTGTAGGAGGCATCCTCTTTCAGGTGGGTGCAGCAGTTTCATAAGTGAACCAACTTTTATGAACATATACATTTACATCAGGTACAGCTGCCCAGTGACGCGTGAAGTTGGTTGTGACTGCATGCCCACTGTCACCTTTTAGGTATCTACTAAATGTTCATCTAATCATTGAAGCACAGCATCCAGTTACCTTTGTGTCTCTAGACGGGTTACCCCAGTTGATGTATGTTATAACTTTTAATGTTGTATCAATTAGCCTGTTTAAAAAAATCAAGACAAATACTGTTCAAGCAAGACTTTATCATGTGATGTTGAAATACTACTGAATATTTGAACTGCGTTGAAGACTGTAATAGATGAAGAAGAAGAAATATAATCACATTATTAAGGAGCCAAATGAACCAGAAACACCCATCAACCAGTGGGTTGGTTTAATTTAGATTTTGTGAAACCTTACTTCCATTTTCAGATCTCCGGGTTTGCGCTGCCTTTCGTGTGTCTGGGGGCTCTCATGATGTTGTCTACACCTGTGTGTGCGTTGTGTCTCCAGCAACAACAGTTTGGTTAGCTTATGTTGCTACGTGCACTCGTGGTGTGTGCGCGTGCATGTGTGTGCATACATGTGTGTGTGTGTGCATGAGTGTTTGTGTGTGTGCGCACAGGCACATGCGGGTGTGCATGTTTGTGCTTGATGTCACCAGCACCAACAGTTAGTAAATTACATACAGAGAACACCTTTCCCAAACCTCTTGCACAACCTTGCATAGTGGATAGAGGATAAAACATGGACATTGTTAGCATATTCCACTGACCTTGATTGTGTATCTACATAAATACATGTAAACATGCACAAATAATGACGCATTTGTGAAAGCAGACAGATTGTGCGTGTTCACTGTCAGTAATTGTGCTATGTTTCCCCAGGAGACATCCACAGTATGGCCACAGTGCCTCTGCCCAGCCTCCTGCGGGTTCCCGCAGTCCTCATTGTGTGTCTCGCAGTCACACTTGGCGCCCTCGTGTGGTCCGTCATTGAACCAATACTGGAGCCCCACCTGGTGGTGGTGAGTAGACTTTTCATTATCAGCCAACAAGGTTCGTACAGGGCATGGAAATTCTTGAATAGTGTGAAATTTCATTACTTAAAAACAAAGGCCTGCAATTTTCTAAATGGCACAGAAAAGCCTGAAATTCCATAATATTCAGTTCTTTGCCTATGGAGGGTGCCACTGTGGAAACAAGTTTTAAAAGAAAAAAAATACTATCATTGTGGATTATAAGTGCTGCAGTTGATTTATTCCATGGTTGGTTTAAGCTAGTACAGCTATAGTGTAATTATTCTTAAAATGTATGTTTAGTGTAATTATTATGCATAAATGTAAGTTGGTTTTGACATGGATTTAAAAAAAAAGCATGGAAAGAGCATAAATGTTATAGTTACTGAAGTATATAAACTCTGGCCGAGTTTTTTGCCCTGGTAGGTCTGTCATAGTGGAGTATTCATGTTGTCTGCTGTGGTAAGCCTCAGCCTCATGTACCTGGGGGTTTCTTGTTCTAGTTTGACCTCAGTCCCATGTACCTGTGTTTGTTGTTGCAGTTTGACCTCAGTTCCATGTACCTGTGTTTGTTGTTGCAGTTTAACCTCGGTCCCATGTATCTGTGTTTGTTAATTGTTGCAGTTTGACCTCGTTCCCATGTACCTATGTTTGTTGTTGCAGTTTGACCTCAGTCCCATGTACCTTGGCCTAATCTTCCTTCTAATGGCTGCCTTCTATGCTGTCTCATCGCCCTTGTGGGGCTATGTTGCAGATAAACTGGTGAGTGTTGCTCACCCTGTCACTCAGTAATCTCTAGACAGTATTGACACATGTCACTAATACACAAATGTGATATCTTGCCAGTTCTAAGGCATGCCACTAACACATTTGTCAGTGATTGTTATATACTTCAGATATATGTCACCTTTTGAGAATACTAATGTGTCATTAACACACTTTTCAATGGCTGTCAGTTACTTTTAATATCTGTGATATCTTGACAGTATTAACACTCATCACTAACTCACTTCTTTATGACTCATATACTTCAGATATCTGCCATCTTTTGACAATACTAATATGGGTCACCAACACACTTCATAATAACTGTCAAATATTTTACATGAGTAGTACAGGTATGCACACCTACACTACACATATGTATGTCATCTATTGACATGTCACTAATACACTTATCAATGATTTATATTTATTACTTATTGATAAATTAAGCAGGCTACAAAAATTGATTTGAGAGGTGAGCCATAAGCTGGTTCTCTCGTGTGTTATCCTTTGTATTCGTTCTCTCTTTATGATGACTTTCACATTCGCAGTGTTTTCATAATCTTTGATTGTTTGCTATAACATATTGTCTTGTGTTTTTGCATTGAACAAATGATGCAGTTGTTGATTCAGCACAACTACACAAGCACCCGATGTTGTAGGCTGATGCAGTTATCATGCTCGTGTTTGGCTTTCTATTTTCGGGGCTGGGCTTGCTTCTGCTGGGGCCATCGCCTCTCTTTGGATTTGACCCACTTTACAAGTAAGTGATGACACCAGTGGAGACCAACTGCACAAATAGGTTAGACCAATAATGTGACGTCTGGTGTTTTTCTGTGTGATGTCGGTTCATCTGCAATGTTGATTGTTCTGTAGTGTGTCATGTCAGCTGTTCTGTGGTGTGTCATGTCTATTGTCATATGGCATGTGATGTTTGTTGTTCAATGTATTTTGATGTATTTTGTTCTGTGCAGAGAATATCTTGTTTTGTGCAGTGTAATATATTGTTCTGTGCACTTTGGACATGTGATGTATGTTATGTGATGTTTGTTATTCTATGATGGATGATGTTGGTTGTTTTGTGCTTGTAATGTCTGCTTTCTGTGTGAAGTTCATTGTTCTGTCCTGTGTGATGTTGTCTTCTGTGATGTTTGTTGTCTGTCCCATGTGCTGTCTGACCTGTGTGATGTATTTTGTGATGTATGTTGTGATGTTTGTTGTTATGTTTGTTGTGATTTATTTTGTATGTATATGCTGCCACGTTCCAGTGAGCTCTGGCTGAATATGCTGGCTCTCGTCGTTCTGGGTGTTTCTGTCAGTCTTGCTGTGATTCCAACGTTTGAGAAGATCATCAGTGCCGCCAGGTAAGTCCTTTTTCACTGACAGCCCTCTTCAGACTGCAGTCTCTCATTACCCTGCTCATAAAATCACATAGAACTTTTTAACTGTTTAATTTGTTAAACATTTATCAGTAGTAAAGGGAGGCGATCTGTTCCTCTGCCCTGAATTAGCCGCCGTAGTAATTTGTAACAGGAAGTCTGCCCTGTTACATGTGGGGAAATTGTTGAACATCAAAGGGTTTTGCGGTTAACTCGGCTCGCCTCAGTATTATTGCCAATGAAGCTTGTTTTGAAATTGTATGTTTTTTTACCATTTTAACATGCACCAGGGCGTATCTTCCAATTTGTGAATGTTGTCACGGGTTTACTAAACACAATTTGGTGGATAGTATACCTTCAATATAGTTATTATAGTTATTATAGTCTTAAGAACATTATAGTAATTAATAAATGAAAAATAGGAACAGACTGCCTCCTTTTAATGTGGACAGAGTCCAGGAAGCTTCTGTTGGCTCTTGGACACAAACACTTTAAAGTGGGAATTCAGACACATAATAGTTGTGAGCTTCATTCAACAAAAAAGATACTGAATGGTTCAAGTATATGTGCTTCAACAGATAGTCCATATTTTTTCTGTGGTACATTACAAATGCCAACCGAAATGAGTCCTTAGACCTGTGTTCATTGTGTGTGTTTCTGTGTTGTAGGAAGGCAGGACTAGATGATGGCATGTCTCTCTACTCCAGCACTGCAGGGCTCTGGGGATCCATGTATGCTCTAGGGTAGGCTCACTCACACATCTCACTTCACTCCCCCTCCCTCTTCCATTCTCTCCTACCTCCCTCCCCATCTATGCCACCCTTCCCTTTTCTCTCTCCCTCCCCATCTCTGCCACCCTTCCCTTTTCTCTCTCCCTCCCCTTCTCTGCCACCCTTCCCTTTTCTCTCTCCCTCCCCATCTCTGCCATCCTTCACTTTTCTCTCCTCCCCATCTCTGCCACCCTTCCCTTTTCTCTCTCCCTCCCCTTCTCTGCCACCCTTCCCTTTTCTCTGCCACCTCTCCCTTTCTCTCTCCCTCCCTCCCAATCTCTGCCACCCCTCCCTTTTTTCTCTCCCCATCTCTGCCACCCCTCCCTTTTCTCTCTCTCTCTCTCTTTCTCTCTCTCTCCCCATCTCTGCCACCCCTCCCTTTTTTCTCTCTCTCTCCCCATCTCTGCCACCCTTCCCTTTTCTCTCCCTCCCCATCTCTGCCACCCCTCCCTTTTCTCTCTCTCTCCCCATCTCTGCCACCCCTCCCTTTTCTCTCCCCTTCTCTGCCACCTCTCCCTTTTTTCTCTCCCTCCCAATCTCTGCCACCCTCCCTTTTCTCTCTTCCTCCCAATCTCTGCCACCCCTCTCTTTTCTCTCTCCCTCCCAATCTCTGCCACCCCTCCCTTTTCTCTCTCTCTCCCATCCCTTTTCTCTCTCTCCCTTTCCCTGCTTCAATTTTTCATCTCTCTCGCTCTATACTCATTCCTCTATCTCCTTCCCTGTCTTCCCTTATCTACTCTCCACCTTCTCTCTCTACCCATCTCTGTCCGTTCAAGTTTTAATTCAAGATACTTTCCTTTCTCAACATGTGCTAGAACCAACCAGGGGTGAGAATGTGCTAAACATAGTTTTGTCCTCACAGAATGAATTAGTTGACAATGTCAAGATATGTGAGCCACTGGGGAGCAGTGATCACAACCAGATACATTTTACCATCAAAGTAAAATCACAAAAGAATAGTAAAAAGCAGTATAGGGGAAATTTCCACAAAGGAAGTTATAAGGGCATGAGGAAATATTTAGCAAAGATAGAATGGAATAACACACTGAAAAATAAGATAGCAACAGAATGCTGGAATATATTAAGGAGTGAAATTAAGTGCATAGTCGAAAAATTTGTACCCTTCAAAAAACAAAGGAAACGGTTCAAAAAGAAACACTTATCGAAAGAAGTCATTAGAAAAATTAAGTATAAACAAATTATGTGGAAGTCATATAGATGTACTCGAAATGATGAAGACTACAACATTTATAAAGAAGCACTTAACAAAGCTACAGCTGAAATTAGAAATTCAAAGAGAAGCTATGCACAACGATTAGCTAGTGATATAAAACATGACAGCAAGAGTTTTATGCATACGTTCGAAGCAAACAGAAAGTTCAAGATAAGGTCGGTCCTCTAGAAGATAGTGCTGGAAATATAATATCAGAGGGATTCTTAATGGCAGAAGACCTGAATGAGTACTTTAGTTCAGTGATTACCGGAGAAGATATTAGTTCACTGCCAGTACCAGAGGCTAAGTTCAAGGGGGCAGATTCGGACTATTTAGGACAATTAACTGTAACCCCGGAAATGGTAGCTAAGAAAATAAGGGCTATGATGGATAATAAATCACCCGGAGTGGATGGGATTCCGCACAAATTACTACTGGAAATTGTAGAACAAACTAGCGTACCGCTTGCAACAGTTTTCAATTTGTCATTAGAAGATGGAGTGGCTCCTTTAGAATGGAAAGAGGCAAACATTATACCGTTATTTTAAAAAGGTTCGAGAAACAAGTGAGATAACTATAGACCAGTGAGTTTAACATCAGTGATTTGCAAATTATTAGAAAGATTAATTAAAGATCACATGGTGGATTTTCTTGTTAAACATAACTTCATAAACCCATCTCAACATGGGTTTTTTAAAGCGAGGTCATGCTTAACAAATATGTTATGTTTTTTGGAAGACACTAAGTGGGTAGATGAGGGATCACCAGTAGATATCGTCTACATAGATTTTCAAAAAGCTTTCAACAAAATACCACATCAAAGATTACTGCTTAAACTAAAGGCCCATGGCATAGGAAATGGTATAATAAACTGGATAGAAAAATGGCTGATTGACAGAAGACAATGTGTAGTAGTTGATGGGGAAGCTTCAAACTGGAAATCGGTATTGAGTGGGGTACCGCAGGGATCAGTACTAGGACCTATATTATTCTTAATATATATCAACAATTTGGATGATGAAATAACAAGCAAGGTGTTGAAATTTGCGGATGATACAAAACTGTTTAGAAGGATTAAAAGTGATGGAGATAGACAACATTTACAAGATGATCTTGACAAGTTGATCAAATGGTCTGAAAAGTGGCAAATGCTGTTCAATTTTGGGAAAATTAAATGCGTCCATGCAGGACATGGGAACGAAGAGGTAGCATATACAATAGGGGGTACTGTACTAAGTACTACTGTAAACGAAAAGGACTTAGGGTTTACCATTAGTGCTGATATGAAGGTTTCAGAGCAGTGCAGAATTGCAGCTTCAATGGGAAATCAAATGCTTGGATTAATTAGGCTAAACATAACGTATAAGAAAAAAGAGCCAATAATACCGCTGTACAAAACAATAGTTAGGCCTCGTTTAGAATATTGTATACAAGCGTGGAAGCTATATCGCAGGAAGGACATAGATATGCTAGAAAGAGTACAGAGGAGAGCAACTAAAATGATACCAAAACTGAGGGATCTTAATTATGAAATTCGCTTAAAAGAATGTGGTTTAACAACACTAGAGACCAGGATATTGAGAGGAGATCAGATAGAAGTGTTTAATATAATGAATGGTTATGAAAATATTGATAGAAATATTTTTTTCTCAGTTAAGAAAGATAGAATGACTAGAGGACATGAAGTTACATTAGCAAAGGAGCAGTGTAAATTATATATAAGAAAGTTCTAATTTTCACAAAGGACTGTAAATGAATGGAACAGATTATCTGCTGATTGTGTGGGTGCTAGTAGCGTGAATATGTTTAAAAATTCAATCGACACATACCTCAGAAGGGCGGGATACACATAGATAAAAGGGTCGGACTCTCGATAAGCCAAAGGGCTTCCTTGTCCACCTGCTACCTAGGTTCTGGGTGGCAGCCTTCTTAAATCTTGTTAAACCATCCTGCCCTGTCATGTTCTACCATGGCATCCTGCCCTGTCATGTTCTACCATGGCATCCTGTCCTGTCATCTTCTACCATGGCATCCTGTCCTGTCATCTTCTACCATGTCACCCTCCCCTGTCCTGTGCTACCATGACATCCTGTCCTGTCATGTTCTACCATGGCATCCTGCCCTGTCATGTTCTACCATGGCATCCTGTCCTGTCATGTTCTACCATGGCATCCTGTCCTGTCATGTTCTGCCATGGCATCCTGCCCTGTCATGTTCTACCATGGCATCCTCCCCTGTCATGTTCTACCATGGCATCCTGTCCTGTCATGTTCTACCATGGCATCCTGCCCTGTCATGTTCTACCATGGCATCCTGCCCTGTCATGTTCTACCATGGCATCCTCCCCTGTCATGTTCTACCATGGCATCCTGCCCTGTCATGTTCTACCATGGCATCCTGCCCTGTCATGTTCTACCATGGCACCCTGCCCTGTCATGTTCTACCATGGCATCCTCCCCTGTCATGTTCTACCATGGCATCCTGCCCTGTCATGTTCTACCATGGCATCCTGCCCTGTCATGTTCTACCATGACACCCTGCCCTGTCATGTTTTACCATGGCACCCTGCCCTGTCATGTTCTACCATAGCATCCTGCCCTCTCATGTTCTACCATGGCATCCTGTCCTGTCATGTTCTACCATGGCATCCTGCCCCGTCATGTTTTACCATGGCATCCTGCCCTGTCATGTTCTACCATGGCATCCTGCCCTGTCATGTTCTACCATGGCATCCTGCCCTGTCATGTTCTACCATGGCATTCTAGCGGTAGTCATCTAAAGAAGTTTGCTAATAGCTAGCTAAATGCAACAAGACAAAAATATAAATTGAGAAACAAATAAAAAGAATAAGTTTCAATGATCCAGTCTTCCAGTCTAATGAATCTTTTCTCATACATTCTTCTTCTAGATGCCATGTCTGACACAGGTATTGGCGATCATGACCCTTCAAACTCAGTTGTTTGTCTTTTGTAGCAGCTCTCCTATGCTCCTTCCAAACCAAGATAACCATTTCAGTATGACAGGCTGGTTATTCGGCATTGACAGTGTGCTATTCACATCGTTTTTACTCATAATTATTCACTACGTGGAGCCACTTGTTGTGTACGGTTGTCATGGTGAATAAATTAGCTATTCAACAGTGGTCATTGTTTATTATCGCCCAATAACAATTTATTTAATTTTAGTGATGGATTATAAAAATCTGCAGTGGCCACAATGGTGGACAGCATTACTTCAACTATCGATTTACCACTGTATGTTTTGGACAGATTATTTGATGATTTTAGTAAAGAATCTTTGTCGGATGTTGACGATCGACACAATAACGATGTCGGCGAACTTAGTATACAACTGTGTTCGGCTACTGCAAAAATGTTGAAATCTTGGCAGCCATCTTGGATTGCTTGTTACCATGAAAAGGAAACGTAAAATGATATGGCTCATTTTACTCGCTGATTATCATACTTTCCGAAAAATATATAACATTCCTATTCATGAATGCATTTTTTTGGCTCAAATCTTGACTTGAAGTGAGGTAGTCCATTGTCTTGCATATTCACTGGGAATGCAGTATTCAGTGGTCACAACTGGTCAGGGCTGTAGTACTGAAATGGTTAACAGACTATTCAGTATTTTTATTCTCTGACATCCTTTGCAATTTCCCCTGGATCTTTTCTGTTGTTACAATACGTTCTAACTATTGCTTACTCATTATGTGGCCTGTACATTATGCCATAAACGTGACATGATGTGTCCTTACAGAGACTTCCTGGGACCAACCATTGGTGGCGTCTTGTTTGACATCGTGGGATTTGCATGGACCGTCACCTATGTAGCTATTGCTTGCTTCGTCATGGTAACTACAAACTATTATAATAAAATCTTTATTAAGTATGGTAATTGTACAGTCTTTACAATACTGTTATATATATATTAGTACTTTTATGAAGACTGCGCATTGTGGTCAAAATATACAAATTGAAGAACAAATCTTGAGAGGTAAATATATAATATAATGTTATATTAGTAGTCATACTGTAAACATCATGGTTTAAAATACATGTTTTAAAACCATTTTTTTTCTATAATTTTGGTTAAAATGTGTGATGTTGTTTTTTTTGTTACATCCACCTGCCGTATGCAGCCAAGACCATTAGCAAACACATCATGATGCATTATAAATATTCATATAGTATATGGTGGTAATTTCCACTACAATTCTACTATGGGTTTTCAATAGATAAACTACTGTGTGATGGTTGTGTTTAGAATGTTCTCTTATGGTCTCTGCTGCATGTTGTTGGTTGTGTTTAGAATGTTCTCTTATGGTGTCTGCTGTATGGTTTTGGTTGTGTTTAGAATGTTCTCTTATGGTCTCTGCTGTATGGTGTTGGTTGTGTTTAGAATGTTTTCTCATGGTCTCTATTGTATGGTGTTGGTTGTGTTGGTTGTGCAGGGATCAAATTTAGCCATAGTTGCCCTTGTTCCTTGCCGTGGTGCCCCGATAAATTGGACTGTAGCCACGGCCATAAATAGCCATGGTTGCCCTCCCTGTATGCCCTAGTGCCCTTCCCATGCCTGGTACCAAGTAAACAGAACTTGGCAGCATTTGTCACTTGCTGTGTATCCGTCCATTAGAACAGAAATTCAAAGAATTGCCGACTCTCGCATAATTTTAATGGGTGCAGCCATATTGTTGCGTTTACAAGCTACATATCCGAGAACTAACTGCGCCTAGCCCTCTAAGTTGCAACTGAATTGGTCGCGTATGCAACTGTTTTTAGTCCTTTGGGCCGAAGGTCCAAGGGACTATTGCCATCACTCTGCGTCCGCCGTCCGCCATTAGCTGCCGTATCTCAGAAACCGTTCTGTAACTTTTTCTCTAATTTTGCATAGACATCTTAGGGTACTGCCACTATACACGAGAAATCTGTATTTGATTGAATCATTCTAAGAGCCCCCAAGGGCCAAAAAACTGGTAATTTGTCACATTTTGTCTATTTTTTCAAATACTGTTCAGTAACTTTTTCTAAAATTTTGCATAAGTGTATCTTATTGTGCTGCCACTATATACAAAAATATGTATTTGATTGAATCATTCTAAGGGCACTTCAACCGCCCCCAAAGTGCAAAAGTTTTACATTATCTAGTGATGTGGTTTTGAGAAAGGCCCTTGAGACCACCCCCATCAGTAGATTTTGCCAGAAACAGTGCCCAGCCTCACTCCACTCAGCATTGTTCCATTGAGACATTGACTAATCTTTAATTGGTCATAGGCAGAGCAGACACATTTGACCCCTGTTAAACTGAACAGTTGCCTGCAGCTTTTAAACTGTATCTTCAAAACTACTGACTTTCTATAATTGCAAGTTGTGTTTATTTTGATGTTCATTTAATTATTATAAAATGATGTGACTGTGGTGTCTATTGGTTAAATATGTATTTGTTACCTACAGGTGACCTGTAGGTGACAAACAGGTGACCTGTAGGTAACAAACAGGTGACCTTTAGGTAACAAACAGGTGACAATACAAGCAATTCAAGCTTTAAATTTTCATTTTATAAATAAAACCGTAGTGACTACAACTAAACCATAGTAATTGACAGGTATGTTAGTAAGTAAATAAATCATTTATTTCCAATACTATTCAACATTACACGTCACAATATGATAAGTACAATGTTGTATGTGGAAAGTGGGTGAACAGAAGTACAGTACTTATCAATAAGTACTGAAAACACAATTACATACATACGCACACACAATTACTTGGCTCCTAGACAAACAAATTAACTTAGAGGGCTGTAACTGCGCAGTCGCTCTATAAAGACTGTTCTGAACAGGGAAAATCATGCCAGGTCAAGGTCAGTATTATGTTAATTAGCCATTCCACCATTCAGAAGGTTATGCGAATAGGTCTGATTGAATCACGCCGTTAAAATCACGTTTATCACAGCATACAAAAGTCGGTAATACCCAAAAGTCATGCCAACAAGAAAACGAAAAAACATCGGTGAAAACGTGACAAAAAGTGGCCTTGGTGCCCTGCCCTCGAAAGAAAAGTTGGCCTTGGTGCCCTGCCCTCGAAAGAAAAGTTGGCCTTGGTGCCCTGCCCTCGAAAGAAAAGTTGGCCTTGGTGCCCTGCCCTCGAAAGAAAAGTTGGCCTTGGTGCCCTGCCCTCGAAAGAAAAGTTGGCCTTGGTGCCCTGCCCTCAAAAGAAAAGTTGGCCTTGGCCCTGCCTACTGGCCTTGGTGCCCCCCAAATTTTCCAGATACCAATGCCAAAATGGCCTTGCCCTTGAAAAAAATTAAATGCTACCCCTGCAAGTTGTGTTTAGAATGTTCTCTTATGGTCTCTGCTGTATGGTGTTGGTTGTGTTTAGAATGTTCTCTCATGGACTCTGCTATATGGTGTTGGTTGTATTTAGAATGTTCTCTCATGGACTCTGTTATATGGTGTTGGTTGTGTTTAGAATGTTCTCTCATGGACTCTGCTGTATGGTGTTGGTTGTGTTTAGAATGTTCTCTCATGGACTCTGCTGTATGGTGTTGGTTGTGTTTAGAATGTTCTCTCATGGTCTCTGCTGTATGGTGTTGGTTGTGTTTAGAATGTTCACTCATGGACTCTGCTATATGGTGTTGGTTGTATTTAGAATGTTCTCTTATGGACTCTGCTATATGGTGTTGGTTGTGTTTAGAATGTTCTCTCATGGACTCTGCAGTATGGTGTTGGTTGTATTTAGAATGTTCTCTCATGGACTCTGCAGTATGGTGTTGGTTGTATTTAGAATGTTCTCTTATGGACTCTGCTATATGGTGTTGGTTGTGTTTAGAATGTTCTCTCATGGACTCTGCTGTATGGTGTTGGTTGTGTTTAGAATGTTCTCTCATGGTCTCTGCTGTATGGTGTTGGTTGTGTTTAGAATGTTCTCTCATGGACTCTGCAGTATGGTGTTGGTTGTATTTAGAATGTTCTCTCATGGTCTCTGCTGTATGGTGTTGGTTGTGTTTAGAATGTTCTCTCATGGACTCTGCTATATGGTGTTGGTTGTGTTTAGAATGTTCTCTCATGGACTCTGCTATATGGTGTTGGTTGTGTTTAGAATGTTCTCTCATGGACTCTGCTATATGGTGTTGGTTGTATTTAGAATGTTCTCTCATGGACTCTGCTGTATGGTGTTGGTTGTGTTTAGATTGTTCTCTCATGGACTCTGCTGTATGGTGTTGGTTGTGTTTAGAATGTTCTCTCATGGTCTCTGCTGTATGGTGTTGGTTGTGTTTAGAATGTTCTCTCATGGACTCTGCTATATGGTGTTGGTTGTATTTAGAATGTTCTCTCATGGACTCTGTTATATGGTGTTGGTTGTGTTTAGAATGTTCTCTCATGGACTCTGCTGTATGGTGTTGGTTGTGTTTAGAATGTTCTCTCATGGACTCTGCTGTATGGTGTTGGTTGTGTTTAGAATGTTCTCTCATGGTCTCTGCTGTATGGTGTTGGTTGTGTTTAGAATGTTTGCTCATGGTCTCTGCTGTATGGTGTTGGTTGTGTTTAGAATGTTCTCTCATGGACTCTGCTATATGGTTTGGTTGTATTTAGAATGTTCTCTCATGGACTATGCTGTATGGTGTTGGTTGTGTTTAGAATGTTCTCTCATGGACTCTGCAGTATGGTGTTGGTTGTATTTAGAATGTTCTCTCATGGACTCTGCAGTATGGTGTTGGTTGTATTTAGAATGTTCTCTCATGGTCTCTGCTGTATGGTGTTGGTTGTGTTTAGAATGTTCTCTCATGGTCTCTGCTGTATGGTATTGGTTGTGTTTAGAATGTTCTCTCATGGTCTCTGCTGTATGGTGTTGGTTGTGTTTAGAATGTTCTCTCATGGTCTCTGCTGTATGGTGTTGGTTGTGTTTAGAATTTTCTCTCATTGTCTCTGCTGTAGGGTGTTGGTTGTGTTTAGAATGTTCTCTCATGGTCTCTGCTGTATGGTGTTCGTTGTGTTTAGAATGTTCTCTTATTATATCTGCTGTATGGTGTTGGTTGTGTTTAGAATGTTCTCTTATGGTCTCTGCTGTATGGTGTTGGTTGTGTTTAGAATGTTCTCTCATGGACTCTGCTATATGGTGTTGGTTGTATTTAGAATGTTCTCTCATGGACTCTGTTATATGGTGTTGGTTGTGTTTAGAATGTTCTCTCATGGACTCTGCTGTATGGTGTTGGTTGTGTTTAGAATGTTCTCTCATGGACTCTGCTGTATGGTGTTGGTTGTGTTTAGAATGTTCTCTCATGGTCTCTGCTGTATGGTGTTGGTTGTGTTTAGAATGTTCTCTCATGGACTCTGCTATATGGTGTTGGTTGTGTTTAGAATGTTCTCTCATGGACTCTGCTATATGGTGTTGGTTGTGTTTAGAATGTTCTCTCATGGACTCTGCAGTATGGTGTTGGTTGTATTTAGAATGTTCTCTCATGGACTCTGCAGTATGGTGTTGGTTGTATTTAGAATGTTCTCTCATGGACTCTGCTATATGGTGTTGGTTGTGTTTAGAATGTTCTCTCATGGACTATGCTGTATGGTGTTGGTTGTGTTTAGAATGTTCTCTCATGGACTCTGCAGTATGGTGTTGGTTGTATTTAGAATGTTCTCTCATGGACTCTGCATTATGGTGTTGGTTGTATTTAGAATGTTCTCTCATGGTCTCTGCTGTATGGTGTTGGTTGTGTTTAGAATGTTCTCTCATGGACTCTGCTATATGGTGTTGGTTGTGTTTAGAATGTTCTCTCATGGACTCTGCTATATGGTGTTGGTTGTATTTAGAATGTTCTCTCATGGACTCTGTTATATGGTGTTGGTTTTGTTTAGAATGTTCTCTCATGGACTCTGCTGTATGGTGTTGGTTGTGTTTAGAATGTTCTCTCATGGACTCTGCTGTATGGTGTTGGTTGTGTTTAGAATGTTCTCTCATGGTCTCTGCTGTATGGTGTTGGTTGTGTTTAGAATGTTCTCTTATGGACTCTGCTATATGGTGTTGGTTGTATTTAGAATGTTCTCTTATGGACTCTGCTATATGGTGTTGGTTGTGTTTAGAATGTTCTCTCATGGACTCTGCAGTATGGTGTTGGTTGTATTTAGAATGTTCTCTCATGGACTCTGCAGTATGGTGTTGGTTGTATTTAGAATGTTCTCTCATGGTCTCTGCTGTATGGTGTTGGTTGTGTTTAGAATGTTCTCTCATGGTCTCTGCTGTATGGTATTGGTTGTGTTTAGAATGTTCTCTCATGGTCTCTGCTGTATGGTGTTGGTTGTGTTTAGAATGTTCTCTCATGGTCTCTGCTGTATGGTGTTGGTTGTGTTTAGAATTTTCTCTCATTGTCTCTGCTGTAGGGTGTTGGTTGTGTTTAGAATGTTCTCTCATGGTCTCTGCTGTATGGTGTTCGTTGTGTTTAGAATGTTCTCTTATTATATCTGCTGTATGGTGTTGGTTGTGTTTAGAATGTTCTCTCATGGACTCTGCAGTATGGTGTTGGTTGTATTTAGAATGTTCTCTCATGGACTCTGCAGTATGGTGTTGGTTGTATTTAGAATGTTCTCTCATGGTCTCTGCTGTATGGTGTTGGTTGTGTTTAGAATGTTCTCTCACGGACTCTGCTATATGGTGTTGGTTGTGTTTAGAATGTTCTCTCATGGACTCTGCTATATGGTGTTGGTTGTGTTTAGAATGTTCTCTCATGGACTCTGCTGTATGGTGTTGGTTGTGTTTAGAATGTTCTCTCATGGTCTCTGCTGTATGGTGTTGGTTGTGTTTAGAATGTTCTCTCATGGACTCTGCTATATGGTGTTGGTTGTGTTTAGAATGTTCTCTCATGGACTCTGCTATATGGTGTTGGTTGTGTTTAGAATGTTCTCTCATGGACTCTGCAGTATGGTGTTGGTTGTATTTAGAATGTTCTCTCATGGACTCTGCAGTATGGTGTTGGTTGTATTTAGAATGTTCTCTCATGGACTCTGCTATATGGTGTTGGTTGTGTTTAGAATGTTCTCTCATGGACTCTGCTGTATGGTGTTGGTTGTGTTTAGAATGTTCTCTCATGGACTCTGCTGTATGGTGTTGGTTGTGTTTAGAATGTTCTCTCATGGTCTCTGCTGTATGGTGTTGGTTGTGTTTAGAATGTTCTCTCATGGACTCTGCTATATGGTGTTGGTTGTATTTAGAATGTTCTCTCATGGACTATGCTGTATGGTGTTGGTTGTGTTTAGAATGTTCTCTCATGGACTCTGCAGTATGGTGTTGGTTGTATTTAGAATGTTCTCTCATGGACTCTGCATTATGGTGTTGGTTGTATTTAGAATGTTCTCTCATGGTCTCTGCTGTATGGTGTTGGTTGTGTTTAGAATGTTCTCTCATGGACTCTGCTATATGGTGTTGGTTGTGTTTAGAATGTTCTCTCATGGACTCTGCTATATGGTGTTGGTTGTATTTAGAATGTTCTCTCATGGACTCTGTTATATGGTGTTGGTTGTGTTTAGAATGTTCTCTCATGGACTCTGCTGTATGGTGTTGGTTGTGTTTAGAATGTTCTCTCATGGACTCTGCTGTATGGTGTTGGTTGTGTTTAGAATGTTCTCTCATGGTCTCTGCTGTATGGTGTTGGTTGTGTTTAGAATGTTCTCTTATGGACTCTGCTATATGGTGTTGGTTGTATTTAGAATGTTCTCTTATGGACTCTGCTATATGGTGTTGGTTGTGTTTAGAATGTTCTCTCATGGACTCTGCAGTATGGTGTTGGTTGTATTTAGAATGTTCTCTCATGGACTCTGCAGTATGGTGTTGGTTGTATTTAGAATGTTCTCTCATGGACTCTGCTATATGGTGTTGGTTGTGTTTAGAATGTTCTCTCATGGACTCTGCTGTATGGTGTTGGTTGTGTTTAGAATGTTCTCTCATGGACTCTGCTGTATGGTGTTGGTTGTGTTTAGAATGTTCTCTCATGGACTCTGCTATATGGTTTGGTTGTATTTAGAATGTTCTCTCATGGACTATGCAGTATGGTGTTGGTTGTGTTTAGAATGTTCTCTCATGGACTCTGCTATATGGTGTTGGTTGTGTTTAGAATGTTCTCTCATGGACTCTGCTATATGGTGTTGGTTGTATTTAGAATGTTCTCTCATGGACTCTGTTATATGGTGTTGGTTGTGTTTAGAATGTTCTCTCATGGACTCTGCTGTATGGTGTTGGTTGTGTTTAGAATGTTCTCTCATGGACTCTGCTGTATGGTGTTGGTTGTGTTTAGAATGTTCTCTCATGGTCTCTGCTGTATGGTGTTGGTTGTGTTTAGAATGTTCTCTTATGGACTCTGCTATATGGTGTTGGTTGTATTTAGAATGTTCTCTTATGGACTCTGCTATATGGTGTTGGTTGTGTTTAGAATGTTCTCTCATGGACTCTGCAGTATGGTGTTGGTTGTATTTAGAATGTTCTCTCATGGACTCTGCTATATGGTGTTGGTTGTGTTTAGAATGTTCTCTCATGGACTCTGCTGTATGGTGTTGGTTGTGTTTAGAATGTTCTCTCATGGACTCTGCTGTATGGTGTTGGTTGTGTTTAGAATGTTCTCTCATGGACTCTGCTATATGGTTTGGTTGTATTTAGAATGTTCTCTCATGGACTATGCTGTATGGTGTTGGTTGTGTTTAGAATGTTCTCTCATGGACTCTGCAGTATGGTGTTGGTTGTATTTAGAATGTTCTCTCATGGACTCTGCAGTATGGTGTTGGTTGTATTTAGAATGTTCTCTCATGGTCTCTGCTGTATGGTGTTGGTTGTGTTTAGAATGTTCTCTCACGGACTCTGCTATATGGTGTTGGTTGTGTTTAGAATGTTCTCTCATGGACTCTGCTATATGGTGTTGGTTGTGTTTAGAATGTTCTCTCATGGACTCTGCAGTATGGTGTTGGTTGTATTTAGAATGTTCTCTCATGGACTCTGCAGTATGGTGTTGGTTGTATTTAGAATGTTCTCTCATGGACTCTGCTATATGGTGTTCGTTGTGTTTAGAATGTTCTCTCATGGACTCTGCTGTATGGTGTTGGTTGTGTTTAGAATGTTCTCTCATGGACTCTGCTGTATGGTGTTGGTTGTGTTTAGAATGTTCTCTCATGGACTCTGCTATATGGTTTGGTTGTATTTAGAATGTTCTCTCATGGACTATGCTGTATGGTGTTGGTTGTGTTTAGAATGTTCTCTCATGGACTCTGCAGTATGGTGTTGGTTGTATTTAGAATGTTCTCTCATGGACTCTGCAGTATGGTGTTGGTTGTATTTAGAATGTTCTCTCATGGACTCTGCAGTATGGTGTTGGTTGTATTTAGAATGTTCTCTCATGGTCTCTGCTGTATGGTGTTGGTTGTGTTTAGAATGTTCTCTCACGGACTCTGCTATATGGTGTTGGTTGTGTTTAGAATGTTCTCTCATGGACTCTGCTATATGGTGTTGGTTGTATTTAGAATGTTCTCTCATGGACTCTGCTGTATGGTGTTGGTTGTGTTTAGATTGTTCTCTCATGGACTCTGCTGTATGGTGTTGGTTGTGTTTATATTGTTCTCTCATGGTCTCTGCTGAATGGTGTTGGTTGTGTTTAGAATGTTCTCTCATGGTCTCTGCTGTATGGTGTTGGTTGTGTTTAGAATGTTCTCTCATGGTCTCTGCTGTATGGTATTGGTTGTGTTTAGAATGTTCTCTCATGGTCTCTGCTGTATGGTGTTGGTTGTGTTTAGAATGTTCTCTCATGGTCTCTGCTGTATGGTGTTGGTTGTGTTTAGAATGTTCTCTCATTGTCTCTGCTGTATGGTGTTGGTTGTGTTTAGTATGTTCTCTCATGGTCTCTGCTGTATGGTGTTCGTTGTGTTTAGAATGTTCTCTTATTGTATCTGCTGTATGGTGTTGGTTGTGTTTAGAATGTTCTCTTATGGTCTCTGCTGTATGGTGTTGGTTGTGTTTAGAATGTTCTTTCATGGTCTCTGCTGTATGGTGTTGGTTGTGTTTAGAATGTTCTCTAGAGGACTTTGTCGCGTGGTGTTGGTTGTATGCAGAACATTTTCTGGTGGTCTGTTTCAGGCCCTGTTGCTGTGTCTTTTCTGTGTGTATGAGAGGACTTGTGGAACATCGTCCCACAACGCAAAACATTCCGTCCAAAACGGTCTCGACAGTAACACAATGGATGCGTCTTTCACATCAGAACAACAACTAGAGTCGGAGACGACACCTCTTTTAGTTTTCCTGACATAACACACATTATGTAGTTACACTTCTCTGCTGATTATTGTTCCAATCCAGCTTCTACATGCAATCAACTTATCAATATTTAAGTCAGTACATTTTCTATCTCACCTATACGTGACCTGCCACAGGGAACTGGGTGTTAAGACGCACTGGCATATTTTACACTTGAGCCAAAACTAGCTGTTTAGGTCGTTCCATCAATTTTGTGATTTTGGCATAATTGCTTGCCTTTTAATCTCACCTTTCATTGTATGTTTTATCCTCCTCGAATACAATGAAAGGTGAGATTAAAAGGCAAGCATTTATGCCAAAATCCTCGACATATTGTAGTCCAAAACTAATAAAATACGAAATGTATAGTTGCTATAGGCATTGATTTTTCACATTCCTGGTAGCCTAATTTTGTTAAAGTAATTTTCTCAAAATGTTGCTTTTTAAAAGTTTGCATTGATTTTGAGCAATAAATGAAAAACTACTGAATATATTTCAACAAATGATGTGTCACTATAAAGCTTATAACCTGTTCAATCCAAAAAAGAAAACTGTTTCACAATTTTGCAACATTGCTGTAGAGGATTACATGTGTGGCCTGCCGCAGCGAAGTGGGTGTTAAGTCACAAAATTTAGAAATTGTGTTTTGTTCCTTTTTTGATTCCACAGACCATGAGCTTCAAAATGATACCTCATTTGTTGAAATTTATTCAGTAGTTTTTTATTTATTGCTAAAAATAGAAGCAAACTTTATAAAAGCGACGTTTTGACAAAAATAGGCTTAAAGATTGGGCAATGTAAAAAACCAATGTCCATAGCAACGACACATTTAACATTGAGCTACATGCACCAAACTTGGTAGGTTTATTCTATGTACACATCACAACGTGTTCGCACAATTTCAGTTGATGAGTGCACTGGGAGTGTTTCCAATGCTGATTTTTTGGCAATAACATAAATAAAATAAATTCAAGTTATTACCATCAAGCTGTAAATAAAATTTATGTAGTTTCCATAAGACACAAGAAAAGTTGTCCTGTATGATAATAGCTGTATGTCTACTGGTGGATTAAGGGATTTAATGATTGTAAAACGTGTATGTTACACTTAAAAAAGATAGTCCATCGGCATCAAACTGAGAAACTACTAATATAGTTTTTATAAACCGCATGGAAAATAATCCAGTATGGTAGTAGCATGTAAACCCAGCTGGAGAGTAGATAACCATAACATGCATACAATTATTGAGAACTAATTTCACAAATTACTGTATTAATAAAATTTGTAAATACCAGTGAACGTACTCAAAGGTCCGATTCATCAAGAGTAAAATAATCTAGCACAACTTCAAGGAGCCTGGTCCTGTCTAGAATTGTTCACGCCGTGCAAGGTGCACGCACTCAGTGCATTGGCGGCTTTTGCTGCTCTCTCTGACATTTTCCAGAATAATAACTTAAATAAGTCTACTTGTTACTAATAAGCTACGCATCACTAATCTAAATAATATGAATGCCTAAACACATACAGTGTATAGTAGACTAACTAATGCATTGAACATCTTGCCAGTTTTATGTTCAGTCAGCGAGCAGAGGATCTCGTCAACTTGCCAAATGCACCCATTATAACATCGAGACGTTTGGATCACATGACCCATTTCAACCAATAAAACAAAGTCCGCATAGCAACAAGATTTATTTGTGTACATCTAAAAACATTGTTAAAGTTCATTTCATTAGATAAGAAAGATGTCATAATTATTATAATTAGATACTTGAAGAGTTACGCATTCCAGCGGTATGCGCTGAGCGATGTTATGTCATGCACTTTGCACGCACTTGGCAAAGAAAACAGGCACATTTTAGTTGTATTGTTAAAGCTGCAATATCATTTCGATTGTTATCGATTGTTATCCTCCTGGCTTTTCTGGCTAATTTCCCGAAAAAGCTAAGCTATCAAGTATCCCCTATAATATCCTAGTTCATTGGTGCACTTGTGCTACTTCGTTTTGTTGAAATTAATAAACAAACTGCGAACTATTTCGAATTTGGTTTCGAGTCGAACGAGTCGAAACTAGCAACACTTACTTGAACATGGACATGCACCTGGAAGTGGAAACTTCATATAATAGTATCGTGTTCGCGAATTTGGGCGAGACTGACCTCTGACCCTCAAGATTGATGCCTCGATCAAACCGTTTTTGTTGATAGTAGTGTTCGCAAGTGTTTATACAACACGTTCTTATGTTATGGCATTTACGCCGGCGATTGGACATCCCCGGACATATGCCACCGACGCAGCGAAAAAGGGCCAAATTACGCAGACAATGACAATATTCGCGCCAGACGGTTTATTTGGGAAAAACTAGACATAGACACCAGTATGGATTTGTGGAACGACACAAGACAACTGTGTGAACTGACAAGTCACAAAAGAAACAGCTGGAGTAAGACTGGTCTAAGAACAGACGCTGCGTTCGCAAAACTTCTTCTAGACAGGTTAGTAATTTCAGAGTAGTGAGCCACAGCCACGCATATTTATTCGTATGGATATAATATTATGTTGCTTATTATGTTCAGAAAACCACCACCCCTCAATACTGTGAAAATGTCCATCACAATAACATGTATCGATAGCTTGCGACTGATTTATGTGAGAGAGCAGAGAATTGCCGTTACTATACAAAGAATTGCAGCCCATGTTTTGTTAAGATACAAATCCTTTTGTACATGTAAATTATAGAAGTTATGTTTTTAGTTTGGTCTTTCAAGAAAAAAGCACATCTAAAACACTACAATTTATCAATAACATGCATTTTGTAATTTATACTCCTACATTCATACATTTTGTAGAAAAATGTAAATTTATTTTCCGTTTCATTTAATTAACTTCATCTTACTTTGCAACAGTTGCGTGATTCAATTAAAAAACAGCCAGGGTTGACAGCTAACTTTCTGACAGGACAGTTTACAAATTGTTTGCACGTTGATGACACTGAGGCCACAGAGGCTTCACTTCATGGAACATACTTTCCCAGTCAGAAACCTCTAGTTAATAACCACAGTTGCAAGTAGTTGAAAGGCCATTATCATTTTTGTTTGTTAAATCAAGCCAGGAAATCCATAATAAAATGCCTTTGTTGCTCTCATAAGAGACATGACTAACTGCTGGAATCTTCTTCTAAAGACTTACAGTGGTAATCCACCCTCTGAATAAACAGTAGAACTTTGTGGACACTGCCAGGGGTTCAACCACTACCAGCCAAATGTCCTCCTCATTAATTAGCAGTGTTAGGTGAATGACACATTGAGATCACAACTAAGGCATTGGGTATTTTGTATGGTTTACTATTGAATTCCTCAAGCTTTGCTTTGTTGAACTATCAGTGAAAAATTGCAAAACTTTTTATTTATAATTTTTTTTCAAATAAAATTACTTTGTGACTTTATTTCCTGTAACCTTCTTTCCAGCCCATCTGTGTTCTACCTGTACTTAGTTAATAAGTTGACACTTTTAAATTGTCCATTTGTTTGTTATGTACTACACTTTTATTATATATATATATACGATAATAACTTTGCCACTCTCATATCATTGTAATTTTTTTCACAACTGTACAAATGAACTTTTCACACTTGAGTGCTGAGCAAATGACCATTGGGCAAAAGACCGTGCAACATATTTTTTATCTGTTAATGAAAAAAAAAGTTTACAAGTTACATACCACACACACACATATATAATATTATATACTATTATATATATATATAATATATATATATTATACAATGAAGAGAGAATCGATTTGTCATCTTCTCGAATAAAAGCACTAACTAATTTTAGTCAAACGATAGGCCAACGTGATAAAGCATATATGTGTGTGTGTATTATAATATATGTATATATATATATAGCTATATAATTACCGGGTACATTTAAGGACTAGTAAAACAATTTCAGGACTAGTTGTTTGTGAGTCAGCCAGTCCGACGGACTACCAACTGGCTAAAAGTATCGTGCACCCTGTTATATACATATATATTAACAGGTATTAGTGCTGTAAAACCATGTTCATTTTCACAAATAATCCGACTCATTCCATATTCCAATTCATGACTTTGTTTGATAGCTTCAACACAAAGGTATGAACTACCTCAACACCACTGCAGCCATCACATATGACAAGATCTGTGGTGGCTCTATCTAGCATCAGTGGTCGTAGCAAAGGCAGCTCAGGTGTCCAGTCACTTCCTGAGGCTGGATGCAGCTCGGGACAGTTAGAACAAATGTAAGTATTAATTGATGCTGCTATGCAAACGTGATATATATATATAAATCATAGCATAATAATTGGAAGATATGCAAACATATGTGATTGGTTTTAACAATTATGTTTTATTCTGACCAATGTTATGTGGGTACATCATCTTTGGTTGATAGGACTTTTGTGAAACTTTCAATTACATTGTATTTGTACATTTCATTTGCAGTTCACTTTTGGAACTTAATGTTCTATTTATTTAATTTGGAATATTTCTGTTACAAACATAAATTCGTATATTATACAGTGCAAGTAAATACACGTGAAACAATATAGCCAAGCTTCAGTGAGGATTGTACTTTGATAGTAATCATGCCTAAGCAGTGGCGAAAATGTTTCAATAGCAACTCCCCCCCCCCCCCCCCCCCGTCTTCCGATATCACCACTCCAGCCAAGCAGCTGAAGTTATAGTTATGGCGGCTTGGCAGCGACAAAATTTAGACTACACCATTTGGTTCAGCCGCCAGTGGAGGTTTTTGTGCCCCCCAGGCTCGATTTCTGGATCCACCCCTGTATGTGATAGTTTTGTTTGTCTGCATGAGGATATTGCAGTAATGGGTGCCCTCGTTAAATTGCATATTGTTGTTAGAAATGCATGTGAATTCAAGTAAAGACAATGTAAATCAAAAACATTTTATTGAAACTATTTGATGAGATCGTGACTACAAAATTATGAAAAGTACAAATCAACTACAGGTACAATCATTGCACTTGATGTGTATAATGTAATAATTTTTATAACACATACACATAATATGCAAAGCAACAATAGAAACAAAAATTAGGAAGAGGTTGGCAAAATGTCAGGTACATATAACAAAACAAACAGTTACTTTTATCACAATTCTTTGTTATACAAAACAACAACACTAGTACATGTGATATCAAATGCTAGTTGTATGTTTACAACTCACAAAATTAGTGACTAAACAATTATGTGTATTTAACAAATTTTTATATTTAATGCCCATAAAATGGAAACCAATGAGAAACAATTACTTAGGAAGATGTTTAGTTGAACAAATTTAATATGTACACATCAAATAACTATAATTATGATTTTTTTTTTAAACATCAATAGGATATAAAATTCAAAAATGTTGTAGTTTGTGCAATGCTTGGTATGTATACAACTCGCAAAAAATAGTGACTAGACTAGACAGGGTCATCGCCATGTGACTGAGAATTACACGTACAATCGCTACTTGCTACATTGCTCCAGTTTACTGAGCTGTATGAAGAGTACCGGCTACAGACGGTGGATATTTTGTATGAATAATCTTTGCATATTAATTTCAGTGTGGCTGAAATCTTCCCACATAAGTCAAGATGGTGTTTTCGATTTAACAGGTCTGCCAGGGAGTAAAGTTTAAAGTGCTTTGAGTAATCCTGAGGACTGGATACTACACCATATCTGATATCAGAACTAAACTTACTCAAGTGTTGTTTAATTATCATGCAAAATTAAAATTAATGTAAATTATCTGTGAAAATATAAAACAGTGATAAAAAAGAATAATTTTGAAAAATGATACACGGCATGAAACATATATAACAGTCCTCGTGATACATAGAGAATTTAAACAAGTAAAATGCTGCTGTCAGTGTATCAACAGATTGTTGTTGAAAAATGTGAAAAGGCTTTCAATACCATTACAGGGTGTACTTCCTCACAAACATGTGCCTGGTTATTGTTGCAAGAACTCAGCTGGCTGCCACTGACTATCAGCAACACAAAGACAATGAAACCCTACCACTGTAACAATTCTGGATAATTAATGTATTTTTTCATGGACACTGCTAAAAGTTATAGTTGAATTGAATACAAATACCTTGTATTATTGACTTTTGATAAATGTGTCGTCACATATAAAAATATCATACATGTCAGAGCCATCCTAATTGTCACTTTGTCTCCGGTATAGGTAGATGCAGACGTACAGCAAAAAGTCAGGAAGCTGGTATGCAGTACCATCAAAGACAGCGAAAACATAGTGATGTCATAAATATCTAAACCGATGCAGTTCACAGAAGAATGCTCGACACTGAACCTGTCTGACAGCATCGAAAGTTGTTGCCATATCTGCAAACCCTGGCACCCACCGTTCCATCACCAACTGCAGAGCTAGTCAAGCGTCACCACATTCTTATGCAGAGCAACCTGCAGTCAACATTGGTTTCCAGTCAGTCAAGCTAACTAACTGACCTGGAAGCCAGTGTACACCCCATCAGCACTGGGGAATCTGTCACGGATTCAGCATGACACAATTGGGATCACTCAGTGGACATTCATATGACAAACTGTTATTATGCAGCATGTTGCATGGCTGTAGAATCTTTTCGGAGATCCTGGACAAATACAACTGCCCAGTATGCCACATTAACTTGGAGAGCTAGTGATACTAAGCACACTAGTTCAATCTCCTGTAAAAAAACATATTCAGTAAACAAAAACAGGCTTCATAGTAGTGTTGGGAGTACATAATGATGATGTGTTCATTGTCATAATCGGTATATAATAATGTTTCATGTATGACCTGCAGCATTTCACAAGAAAAAAGGCAGCACGAAATGTTCTACTACAGCTGCATCTATACATGTTGATATCTTAGGAACAGTCAGTGTTTACCAGGGTTGTTCCGGGGAAGGGTGGCTTGATACAGCATGCAGACATTAGTGGAATATGCAATTTTTCAAAACAGTGAAAAATTTTAACGATTTTTCTTTACTAGATGTTCATTGTCATTACATGAATTTAAAAGTGTTAAATTTCATTACAGTGACGCTAATCATTAAAGCATCAGTAAAGCGCATTTATATTTTTTGTTTTGTTTTGAGTATACAAATTCATGTCAGTGTCTGCCATGTATAACTACTATACATATTCATGTTTGACATTTTAAGCCTGAGGTTGAATGGTCAAGGTGAATGTTGGAAATGACAGAATGAGGTGTTATTGTGATGCTAACAATATATTTTCCTCGTCAAGTATTCAAAGGTTCATAATACATATGTCTACCTTCTTCAAGAATGACTAATTTATTTTATAAACTGATTTCAGAGTCATCGCCATATGCTAAATACTGTTTAAAGGTGTATTAATATGTCTGTGTTGATACACTTGTGGGTATAATATACAAGTGCAGAAGTCAATCAACTGTTCTATGCCCAAGATGTTATTATTAAAATGTGTATGAAAACAAATGTGGTATATTTAAATGTTCACATTAAAATTTGTTGATAACTTATACGTGGTTGATTGTTATAAATTTGAAATTACCTGGATTGATCAAATGTGGGCCTGCCGCAGACTATGTATCATCCCTGTGTCTGCCTGGCACGGGTGACCGCCTCTAGCCCCTCCTCTCATTCTCATTCATGGGTTGCAGTGTGGTCTCTAGCAATATCTTAATTCAAGTTACATATATTATTATGTATGCTGTGGTGAGAATATATACATATATTGGTAAATACATAAGAATAGCCGGCATGTCAGTTGAAAGGTATCACAGGATACCAATTAATGCAATACATACACTATAGCCAGGCATCAAGGACCACAATGGAGACAAGTGTGTGCATTTTCTTGTGTAATCCTTATATATGGTGTACTCTAGGTATATTGATATTTTATGTATTTACACGTTTACATTTTTATATTGAATAAAATCATCACCATCATGCTTGTCATATCAAAAACTAAATTATTTTGCATAAAATACAATGCAAATCAACAATATTCTGCAGTAATAGTATCAAAAAATGAGTCAAAAAAATGTTTTAATAATTACGATCACCAACATAATACTCCCGTGTTTGACGTTCTGTTGCACGAAATTACGGATGCTCCCTGACTAGTGACTACGTTACTCGCACGAACAGCAGGGGCCTAGCTAGCTGCTGCCAAAGCAATGTTACTTGTCAGTTCGCACCCTCACGTCATCTACTCTCAATATGTATTGTCGGAATAACAGCTTATTAACAACATCCTGTGTAACCAAATACAATACATATGAAATATGCTCGTTGTCACTCTCTGGCTGAGATGGTGACTCACTGTCTTATACTCTTAGTCTTAGACTTAGTCTTACACTTTTGACAGGCTCGAGTCGAGTGTAGACGTTCGCAAGTTGCAATTCTCGTTGAATTAATACACGGCTACGCGTTCTTGTTGCTAACTGCGATAGTGTAATACGTACCTTCGTACAACCACTTTGGAATTATAATCTTCATCTTGATACGTTAAACCACGTGTGTGTTGTTATTGTTTTCGAATGCCTGGGATGCCGATCTCGCGTAAAGCACATGACCGAAGTGGCGCAGTAAGCAGACAGCGCAATTGGCTTTCGCGCCAGCTACCCGATGTAACGACAAATCTTTTTTTGTCGATTAAAAAACAAGTACGCATTTTTTTATTATTAAACAGACTGCGCGCACTAATTAAACTATCCACACATTACACATCTGGACATAAAAGAACAGGATTGGCGATGGGCAAACGAAGTGATTATGCACCTTTAATTGTTTTTTAATATCTTCATAAAAGTATGTTTTTAGTACTTTTTGATTATTTGTTGAGGAAAATAATCCGCACACCAAAAGATTAGATAATAAGGTATGCATTTCTGCAAAAATCACAAAATTGATGTGACACGACTGAGACAGCTATTTTTGCAAAATAGATCTGTGCGACAAAATATCTGGTTTGCAGTGGCGGGTCACATATTCTAAGGTTTGCACCTTCTGTTCTTGAAAAGTTCATTTTGCTATTATTTGAAAGTAACAGGTATACAGTTTGGTACCACTAGACATTAGAAGGTTTTGTGAAATGGTGATGCTTCCAGGTAAACCTACCTCAAATGTCACTTGTTTAAACTGTAACGTGTACAAAGTGTCACCTAATAATGTTGAAACACATGGAATTAAGAATAAATGTAGTAAAACTACATAACATGTTGTGTGTACATCGTATAAGTTCCGTGTATTGTAGTGTCACATATGGTTTGTTCCTTCGGAATGCTGTAAGCCTGTATATAGAACATATTTTTATGTTTTAAAGTACATTTTATGGCGGTGCATGACAAATATCAGCTTCATTATTGTATAGCATTAAATACAAATATGTTGATGTTTATTGTGAGAGGTGACACTTAATGAATTTAATATTATAGGCATTATTATTTCATGCACTAAAATGTTGATGTTGATTTTTTTCTGATGCAAATTTGCTTCTGCTTGTTTTTATTTTGACTTTAAAGAAGTGCAGTGTGATTATTTCATGGTGGGTCTTTATCTTGTCTTAAAGTAGTGCAATATAATTATTCCGTGATGCCTATTTGATCTAGCTTGTGGAAGCAGTATAGCGTAGCACAAGATATGTGTTGATATAAGTTATATATATGTAAATTATGTGTCACATCGTTGTGATCAGACAGCTGTGGTCATTGGCGTGGATCCTTATGGGCTCAGCACACTGTTAGTTTTCCCACTGGCGACCATGTTAACGTTTCGTGTGATTATAAGAAAACGTGACTTCCAAAGTTTCTTAAACTTCTCACCTGCTGTTACTATCATCTCGTTGACATGCTGGTCGAGTTTAGTCGAAATCTAATATTTCTAGCTCTCGTAAAATGCCTATATGTGTGACATCCGTCAATATTTACCAATGCACCATTTTACTGTCAACAGCTTCTACAATCACACCGGGAAATCTGACTACTCAAATGCACTTATATAAGAGCAGGTGAATTTGGTAAAAAATAATTTCAAAAAAATAAATTGCACTTTTTTGGTCTCTTACCAAGCAGGAAGTCTAGAAGTGTCCTGACCCCTTATGGGGTCAGCACACTGATAGTTTCCCATTTGCGACTATGTTAACGTTTTGTTTGATTGTAAGAAAACGTGACCTAGAAAATGTATTAAACTTCTCACCTGCCGTTGTCATCATCTCATTGACATGCTGGTCGAATTTAGTCAAAATCTAGTATTTCTAGCTCTTACAAAATGCCTGTATATATGACACCCGTCAATATTTACAAATGGATGCAGGCAGTAATCCGGCTAGTGTCAACTAGCCAAATTGCTGCCAAATACCCTTCCGCTTAGTAAAATCAGCTAAAAAGATACCATTTTACTGCCAACAGCTTCTACAATCACATCTAGAAATATGACTACTCAAATGCACTTATGTCAGAGCAAGTGAATATTGTAAAAAGTCATTTCTCAAAAATATAATGCACTTTTTTGTTTGTAACCAAGCAGGAAGTCTAACAGTGTCTTGTGTTTTATGCACATTTCAAAGGTGCCACCAAACATGGCAAGGCACCAGAAAAATCAGCACGTCGCTGTTGGAAAATGTGTAATCCAGCACAATGTTCTCGGGTGGCACTATGAACTCGTGATACAGTTTTCCAGAAAGTCCAATATGTGTTTTATAAGAAAATTCAATACAGCCAGTTGTTACGTTACATTCAAATTTGTATTTATTTTTTGACCTTGTGCCCTATTTACAAAGGTAAACATCAACAAAAAGTCACCTTAGGGTGTGAATTCCTCAAAGGCCAGACGTCTGGAGCAGTTCAATTACATAATATTACACAGCCTAATTAGCAGACATTCAGAAAACAATGCCACTTGCTTGATTGGCCAGAAGGTCCAGTCAGTAGACAGATCTGATAACAGGCTCTGGCTACAGCTGACTCCAGCTAATCAGTGTCCTCAGACTTCATTAGGGTCAATTACAACATCTTCACATGTGTTTAATCAGCTGAAGTAAACAAAAAACGATTGATGAATCACCCTGCTGCAATGTTATTGGTTAATTTTCATACATATTTTCAAATTGAGGCTTAACTACTGGCATACGCACCCCACCCTCCTTATAAGACATGTGTTCCGTCGCTGTGATTTGGACTTGCAGACTGGTGAGAAGTCTGTAATATCCAAAAACGGTTTGTTCCATTCAACTGCAGTTTTGCCATACACGTATTTTCAGTAATTGTTTCAAGATAGTTGAAGTAAAATGCGTCCTCGTGATTGTGCAATTACTATAGCGTGGCTTCGTTGCCAAGCTCTCTAAGACTAAGACTAAGACTAATTGGGGTCAGCACACTGATCGTTTTCCCATTGGCGACCATGTTAACGTTTTCTCCAATTGTAAGAAAACGTGACCTAGAAAATGTATTAAACTTCTCACCTGCCGTTGTCATCATCTCGTTGACATGCTGATCGAGTTTAGTCAAAATCTAATATTTCCAGCTCTTACAAAATGCCTGTATGTATGACACCCGTTAATATTTAGGTACTTTTGCAGTTTAGGCCCGCACCTCGATAAAACCACGATAAAGGTCACCTACAGTCACCAAACTTCACATCGCGTATCTACAACACCTATTCTACACATATACGCTTGTCACGTGATCAAACAATTACATTTACTGTCTTATTGATCAAAATGTACAAGAAATTCACTCGTTTTTGCGTGTATTCATTAGGTCCACCGGATACTCCAGTAGGTGGCACCACTTTGTGGTTGACTTCAGATGTGGGGATAGATCGCAATTCATATTTCAATAATATAAAATAAAGTCAATAAAATACGCGATATTTAATTAAATAAGATTACCTTAAATTCAGCGTTGACAGCAAGTGGGGGTTTTATTACGACTATTGGTTTGTGTAAATACTGGCGCATTTTTATATTATTTACCAGAGGCAATTCATCATAGCTATGATACAATACATATAATAATGGTTTGTGTTTTACAAACATTTTATTTTGCAAAAATATTGTTTTATTTCCTAAAAATAATAAGCGAGCTTTATTATAAACAGTGACAGGTGAATTAAAAAATGTAGTTGACATGTATGCTTGCCATGCAATTACTGAATGGTTCAACGGTTTTAAAATATATCATCAATAATGTCAGTAGTATGAAAGAATATATAAAGGTCTTGATAAATATTTTATGGGATTTAATTCTGATCCATTCCGGTTATAACCTTAAAATGGCGTATTTAGGTGGGCATTGGGTCATGGATCCCCTTTCGGAAATATGTTCTTTGTAATTTATGGAGGAACGATACAATATTTTATTTATTATAAATTGTTCCAGTTGTTAATATTTTATATGTTAACAATATCAGAGATTTTGTTATGTCGATTAAAAAATAGCTATATAAAAGTATTTTATGATAATTTTGACATAGTATTAATGATCATGAAAACCTTTGTATGAAATATTATTTGGCAGATTATTGTATTTATTGGTAAAACATGATAATGTTGTTTGTAAATTTTTAATTGATGTGTTACATGACAATGTGCCCTTTTTAAAGATGAATTGGTGAATGTTTGGAGAACTTATACTTATGAATAAACTCTCATGTCTCAGTATATTTTGCAGTGTTAGTCGACTCTGAAAAGAACCGTGTGTTGTTGTTTCTTCCGATAGCTGCAGTCCACCATGTTCGTGTAGCTGGTCAAACTGGATAAACCCTTCAGATGTCCAAGAGGATGGCTGTCCTTGAAAGAATCCATCCCGAATTTGACATCTCGCCATGCCACACTCTCGCTTGTTTCGACATTTTGCCTTCATCCACATAAAGTTTAAACCTTACATGTTATGATATTCACAGCTTTCTAAATGATGGCGTGGAAGTGCTGTCCTTGTGGAACTACAGACTACAACCAAATCAAACTTATAATGATTTTGGAGGTGCATTATTTGTTGCAGGCTCCCAAAAAACCGCTCTTGAGACATCATACAGCACCCCCCATTTAAACCTCAAACGGAACTGGTTTCCCACAAGTGAAACTCTTTTACCTTAGCGAGGTGGTGCGTATGCACACATCACATCTCCCAACTTATGGGCCTTTTGGCAGCCTACGCTCAACACTGAGTGTAGATTGCCGTGCCACATTATATTTATTGATTTCACAAATTAAAATAATAGAACTCAAAAACACAAGACCAACAACCAGAATTGGCTCATTTGTTTCTTTACACAATTTCTGTATACAATATTAATTTACCTATACAGTTTGCCTTGTTTGCACAAGACATTCACATAAATTATCCTTTAATATAAATAAATAAATGATTTAGAGGATGATAATATCAAGCAAAATACTGAAATTTCACATAAATTATTAACCACTGAGCATTTATTACTTTCACTTGCATCCGAATATACGTTCGTTATAATGGCCGTCTGGTAAAATTTAGCAACGTGATAAAATGGCCACATGTTAAATTATACTATTATTGTTTATTATTGTTAATGTATATAACAGGGAGAGTACAACATATAAAATAATATGCATCATTAAATTTTGCAACAAATAAATTGTTAGTAAAAATAAAATTATATATATTGTATTGTAACATAATAAATTACCTCTGGTGGACAATACTAAAATACAGCAATAATTACTCAAACCAATAACCGTAACAAATACTATCAGTTGCTGTCAACATTAATTTAACATTATGTTATTTAATTAATTAATTTCATGAAATATCGTGTATTTTAATAACTTTTTTACAATTATTATTGAAATATGAATTGTGATCTACCCCCACGTCTGGAGGTAACCATAAAGTGGCGCCACCTACCGGAGTAGCCAGCGGAACTACAAATACACACCAAAACGAGTGAACTTATTGTACATTTTTATCGATAAAAGACAGTAAATGTAATTGTTTAATCACGTGACAAGTGTATATGTGTAGAATAGGTGTTGCACATACGCGATGTGAAGTTTGGTGACTGTAGGTGACCGTTATCATGGTTTTTTCGAGGTGCGGGCCTAAACTGAAAAAGTACCAATATTTACAAATGGATGCAGGCAGTAATCCGGCTAAAGTGTCAACTAGCCAAATTGCTGCCAAATACCCTTCCGCTTAGTCAAATCAGCTAAAAAAGACACCTTGTAACCAAGCAGGAAGTCTAACAGTGTCATAACCCTGTATAGTGGGTGTCTACTGGGGTTGCAGTCTCTTAAGGACACTTGTCTCCTAGTATAAATAAATAATGGTCTCAGCGGTAAAGGTAGCGCCACCTAACGAATGATCGAACAACAATTTTAGCGTGGAGGATACGCACGAAACGCGCAGACCAAAAGTCGTCACAAAAATCACATGACCAGGCAGGAGTCACATGATTCGGCTTGACGTTTCCGTAAAGGCCGGGTTCCGTAAATACGCGGAGCATGCCGAGTTTAAACTCGTCTCTTGAAAGTGGTTCGATGTCAGTTATTGGTAGGTTGGCATAGTCATACAGCATGATCTAAGTATAAATAAAGGCAAATCAGAAACATGTAAACGCGTCTACAGCTACGCGTACGGTTATTCACTACTCTAAAAAAAATGTAATGGTCTTACAGACTTACTTAGCCTTGGCTTGGCTTCGCCTAGGTCGGGTACTCCGTCTCCGGTGAACTCCAAACAGCCCAATCTTGGGCTAACGCTGAATGTTGTGATGTTTGTGCATATGCGCTGTGGGTTGCTTAAATTACAAATATATTTAACAGAAGTTAAGGTGATTGGGTGTGCTGAATAGAAGGTTCATTATGGCTGATGGTCAGTGACACAGGTCAATTGTGCCACCCCGACCCAGTCACCTGTGGCTGTGGCTGTGCCTAAGCTGTTATAACTATGTCTATGGTATGGTTACAGGCTACAACGCAGTACTTTACGACGTACAGGTTTACTAGGATTTAGACGTTAGGGTATGACCACATTTAGGATTCGTCCGCCATTACCGAACGAGTGCCCTTGAAAATACTGTTTTGGTGTAATATGTGAATTTGTTTCGAGCACTTTGACATGGCACATGTTAGTCCAGTGAATACTGAATGTACTACTGCATTAGGTCTTTCACGAGGTAGCAATAAATATACGCTAGTCGCTCGCGTATTCGCACAGTGGCTATTTTGCAGAACACACCAATATTTCTAAATTTGTCACCAGATTGGGGCAAAATTGAGGGATGTCAGGTTTGGGTGGATTTTTCTGAAAAATGAGGTATGAGAATTTCATGAATTTTCCACAGCACTTGTGTCAATGGAGGTTAAATATGCTGTGAAATTATTTAAAAAAATCGTATAACAAATTTTGCAGGAAATGAAGGAAACATTATAATGGCTGTCTATGTAAAATCTAAATGTGGTCTTACCCCAATAATATATTATGACGAGGTGGTGCCCTGCACTTTTTCTTCAGGCCTGTATGCATGTTGACCAGATAAAGTTAAACTCGGATAGCCGCTATCCGTGGATAGCTATTCGCGTTTAACTTTTGTTCCCAATTCGTATGCAGAAGTCAACTACGGCCTTAGATATCTATCCAGTCATGTTTAGCCATATAAGGTAGTTTTGGCAATGTCAAGGACGTGAGTAAAATGAAAACGACAATGTATAGTACCGGGTCACTGTTCGACCCACTGCAGAAAGAGTGCTATAAAATCTCGTGAGGTCTAGCCGCTGATCTCTGTGTATGACTAATGAGAATTGAGCATGACTTCCCAAGGCAATTACGTAATGTGCATCAACATGTCTTTTTCATTGATTACAACTGCTAGCACAGTAAACGCTACTACCAAACTTTTCATGCGCCGTTGTGTTTTCGTACGGAAACTAAATATTTAATTAAAACGAACTTTTCTGACAATTTATTTGACAAAAATAAGTGATCAGGAGTTACAATGTGGATATCTTTCACAAATATTTCTTCACAGTTTGATGAAAACGGCATGTTTATATTATTGACACGATCGGCGACGAGACAAATATACATTAACAGTGAGAGTGATTTTTTTTTAAAAACAGCATGTTTTATGCATATATATGGCCTTAACTGGTCAGCGATGGGTATTGTTTTAAAACTAACATTAAAATATGTTTTTACAACACAGTGTACATCCCACCGAGCAACCATGGTTGGAATGACCCCTAAATGTTATGATTTTTTTGATAGCATTAAATTTGATGATCTGCACCCTGGACATACAGTGGACATAGAGTGGACATGTATTCGTGATATCAAGGTTTATTTGGTGTTGTTTTCATCTGGCAGCTTTTACCTATTCACCGACAGCATCGTAGTTGTAAATTGCGCCGGTGACTGCACTGACACCATTGTCACCAGTAACACACATACGTGGACGTTATTATATTTGATTATATCCCTTCCTCTTGTCGTTGACAAATTCATGCTCATTCTCTGACAAAGCTTGACAGTTGAATTCGAATATGTGTTCCATCAATGTGTTGGGCGCAGTTACTAAAGCTGTGCAATCTGCAGATGTGCTGGGTTATGCTGCGCAAACCTCGGATCTAACACAGTTGTGTTTAGATTTACAGATGGCACAAATTCATCGGTTGTGTCTTTTAAAACTGTGTTACTAGTAGAAGAGTAACCAGTCAATGCCCCAGGTGTAGTCTGCCTCATATTTAGCAATAAATAAAGACTATGGAAGATATTTCTACAAATTAGGTATATCAGTGGGATCCAAAAACGTACAAAACTATATTTCACAGTTTTTCAACTTTCTACCCACCTTGCTCTGGCAGGTCACATATGTGAAGTTTGCTGTTTCAGAGGTGGTCACATGACTGACGTCATGTGTCAGAGTGACATCATCAGCTGGCATGCCACAGAAAGACGATGACAGATTGTCTTGTGCCATCGCAGCCAACCCACATGATACCCAGCTTAAGAGGAACTTCAGTTCTTCCAGTCAAAGACATGACTCTATTACACTGCCATCAGATGGCAGCACTGTGTCACTGCCGCAGAAAGACTCACTTTCATATGATGCATCAACAGACCGAGAAATATTGTTGCCTCCAGATGTCAGCACGGTGTCTCCATTCTCTCTGTGGAACTCGTCAACGAGACAGAAGTTGTTGTTGCTTGCCCTTGCACTTGTTGACCTCACGTCAAACATGTGTCTGTCCGTGCTCGCTCCGTTCTTCCCTGACGAGGTACCATCTCTTTATCACTTCATAGTAAACCACCTTGAGCACATCAAACATGTGTCTGTATCCTTTTTTCTTAGCAAGGTACCATCTCTTTTGTGTGTCTATGTTTGCTCCATTCTTGATGATGAGATATCATCTCTTTATTACTTTATAGTAAACCACTGATAGTTTAATTATAAAGTGCATCCTTTTGTGAAATAACTGCATTTACTTTGATTGTTAGATTGAGTAACTATTCAGTCTGAATACCTCTATGCTAAACATCTAGAGCTTTCACACGATGTTGATTGAACCCGATAATGAAATGTGTAGTTTGTCTGATGACGTCACTAGATCAGCAAACGTACAGAAATTGTAGAAATGAAGTACCACGTGTTAGACTTGTAGTGGATATGTTCAATTTTTTTTCTTGAAAAATACTCATATTTACACATTACATCATTGTAATATTTACTGACCTACGCAGTACACGCCCCTTTGTGTTGAATGTGAAGATATTGTTTGCTTCCAGGCAGCCAAGAAGGGGGTTAGTGACACTACGAGTGGGGTGATATTTGGGGTGTTTGCCCTAGTTCAGTTCATCACATCTCCAATCTTTGGCAAACTGGTAAGATGTTTATTAGTTATTAGTGATAAAAAAAAAATTATTTTAAGTTATGCTGCATATAATGAATTAATTTGCTAATGTTATGAAATTGGATATAAAAAACAAAAAGATTTGTGCTAAGAAATATTGATTTATAAAAATCCCTTTAATATCCCTCATGGAGAACACCGACCCTACTAATTGACTACCAGTTACCCTTTAACCTAAGCCATTTCTTTAAAGCCCTTTTTCCCCATGCAGTACGTGACCAGGTTTAAGAAACAATTTAGCATCAGTGTGATGCTACATTAATTAATGATGTCGAATAATAATGTAATTTCTCTTGCGCTTAAATCCTCGGAAACCAAGCTCAGATAATATTTTCTAAGACTACCTACAAGAGGTCAAGACTTGATTATGTGGCATGACATAGCTATTGTTTACTGGGTTTGACAGACTTGGGGACTGTCAGGGAAAGTTATGCATTGTGACATTCCTTTCAGCTGCCTGTTGTTGGAGCAAGATTCCTTCTTCTCGCCGGCCAATTCTTTGGAGGTGGATGCATACTTCTCTTTGGGTAAGTGACATCCGTCTAATCCTCAGGTTATAGTAGTTACCAGTTCTTTGGAGGTGGATGCAT
The DNA here is from genome assembly GCA_963995525.1 of Escarpia spicata. Lineage (NCBI taxonomy): Eukaryota > Metazoa > Annelida > Polychaeta > Sabellida > Siboglinidae > Escarpia > Escarpia spicata. The sequence goes on along the minus strand of OZ023209.1, from coordinate 8,221,690 downwards.
AATTCTGTTTGGGTAAGTGACATCAGTCTAGTCCTCAGGTGGTAGTATTTACCAGTTCTTTGGAGGTGGATGCATACTTCTCTTTGGGTAAGTGACACCAGTCTAGTCCTCAGGTGGTAGTATTTACCAGTTCTTTGGAGGTGGATGCATACTTCTATTTGGGTAAGTGACACCAGTCTAGTCCTCAGATGGTAGTATTTACCAGTTCTTTGGAGGTGGATGCATACTTTTTCTTTTTTCAAGTTGTGACAAGGGTGATTCTCTCCTCCATACCTTATGGTGACCAGTTTAAAACCAAAATAACCTTTGAATGGGCAAAACATTACAAATTACAAAACAATTTGTTGATTCGCTCAACAGAGGCATTAATTTATTGCATTAATTTAACATTTAATTCAACAGTGTACATATAATTGAACACACTGATGACAGCCATTTTGTTGTTAGACATTTTGATCGAAGGATGTTTCCATTTACTGGTAGGACAGGCAGTGAATCTTGGTACAGCTCTGCTAGCGTCAAAGTGTTTACATGTTAACGTTATTTTTGTGGCTTGCAGTACCCTAGACTACATTCCCAGCAGCGATGAGAACACAACACTGTTTACCGTCATGTGTTTTGTGGTGCGGTGCTTTGCTGCGACCGGATGTTCAGCGTCCAACACCGCCAGCTTCGTAATCACAGCCAAAGCCTTCCCCAATAACGTTGCCACTGTCTTTGGGATTCTGGAGATGGCTGCTGGTCTCGGCTTCATGATTGGACCAGGTGTAGGAGGTGTCCTCTTTCAGGTGGGTGCAGCAGTTTCATAAGTGGACCAACTTTTATGAACATATATCTTTACATCAGGTACAGCTGCCCAGTGAGGCGTGAAGTTGGTTGTGACTGCATGTCCACTGTCACCTTTTATGTATCTACTAAATGTCCATCTAATCATTGAAGCTCAGCATCCAGTTACATTTGTGTCTCTAGACGGGTTACCTCAGTTGATGTATAACTTGTAGTGTTGTATCAATTAGCCTGTTTAAATTTTTTGGGACAAATACTGGTCAAGCAAGACTTTATTATGTGATGTTGAAATACTGAACATCTGAACTGCATGTTGAAGACTGTAATTGAAGAAGAAGATATATAATCACATTATTGAGGAGCCATCAACCAGTGGGTTGGTTTAATTTAGATGTTGTGTAACCTTATTTGCATTTTCAGATTTCCGGGTTTGCGCTGCCTTTCGTGTGTCTCGGAACTCTCATGATGTTGTCTACACCTGTGTGTGCGTTGTGTCTCCAGCAACAACAGTTTGGTTAGTTTATGTTGCTACGTGCACTCGTGGTGTGTGTGCATGTTTGTGTGTGTGTGTGCATGAGTGTTTGTGTGTGTGCATGAGTGTTTGTGTGTGTGCCTCTGAGTGTTTGTGCGCACGGGCACATGCGTGTGTGCATGTTTGTGCTTGATGTCACGAGCACCGACAGTTAGTAAATTACGTACTGAGAACACCTTTCCCAAACCTCTTGTACGACCTTGCTTAGTGGATAAAGGATAAAACATGGATGACATGTGTTCATTGTTAGCATATTCCACTGAACTCGATTGTGTATCTACATAAATACATGTAAACATGCACAAATAATGACGCATTTGTGAAAGGAGACAGATTGTGCGTGTTCACTGTCAGTGATTGTGCTATGTTTCCCCAGGAGACATCCACAGTCTGGCCACAGTGCCTCTGACCAGCCTCCTGCGGGTTCCCGCAGTCCTCATTGTGTGTCTCGCAGTCACACTTGGCTCCCTCGTGTGGTCCGTCATTGAACCAATACTGGAGCCCCACCTGGTGGTGGTGAGTAGACTTTTCATTACCAGCCAACAAGGTTCATACAGGGCATGGAAATTCTTGAAAAGCATGAAATTTCATTACTTAAAAACCAAGGCCTGCAATTTTCTAAATGGCACGGAAAAGCCTGAAATTCCATAATATTCAGTTCTCTGCCTATGGAGGGTGCTACTGTGGAAACAAGTTTTAACAGATAAAAAAATACTGTAATGGTGGATTATAAGTGCTGCAGTTGATTTATTCCATGGTTGGGTTAAGCTAGTACAGATATAGTGTAATTATTCTTAAAATGTATGTTTAGTGTAATTATTATGCATACGTGTAAGTCGGTTTTGGCACGGAGTTTTAAAGAAAACATGGAAAGAGCATAAATTGTATAGTTACTGAAGTATATAAACTGGCCAAGTTTTTTGCCCTGGTAGGTCTGTCACAGTGGAGTATTCATGTTGTCTGCTGTGGTAAGCCTCAGCCTCATGTACCTGGGGGTTTCTTGTTCTAGTTTGACCTCAATCCCATGTACCAGTGTTTGTTGTTGCAGTTTGACCTCAGTCCCATGTACCTGTGTTTGTTGTTGAAGTTTGACCTCAGTCCTGTGTACCTGTGTTTGTTGCAGTTTGACCTCAGTCCCATGTAACTGTGTTGTTGCAGTTTGACCTCGGTCCCATGTACCTGTGTTTGTTGTTGCAGTTTGACCTCAGTCCCATGTACCTCGGCCTCATCTTCCTCCTAATGGCTGCCTTCTATGCTGTCTCATCGCCCTTGTGGGGCTTTGTCGCAGATAAACTGGTGAGTGTTGCTCACCCTGTCACTCAGTAATCTCTGGACAGTATTGACATATGTCACTAACACACACGTGATATCTTGCCAGTTCTAAGGCATGCCACTAACACATTTGTCAGTGATTGTTATATACTTCAGATATATGTCACATTTGACAATACTAATGTGTATCATTAACACATTTTTCAATGGCTGTCATTTAGTTTTAATATCTGTGATATCTTGACAGTACTAACACGCATCACTATCATACTTCTTAATGACTCATATACTTCAGATATCTGCCATCTCTTGACAATACTAATATGGGTCACTTCTTAATAACTGTCAAATATTTTACATGAGTAGTACAGGTGTGCACGCCTACACTACTGATATGTATGTCATCAATTGACATGTCTCGTCAATGATTTATATTGATTACTTATTTGTAAATTATGCAGGCTACAGAAATTGATTTGAGAGGTGAGCCATAAGCTGGTTCTCTCGTGTGTTATCCTTTGTATTCGTTCTCTCTGTGATGGCTTTCACGTTCGTGACGTTTTCATAATCTTTGATTGTTTTATATAACACATTGTCTTGTGTTGTTGCATTGAACAAATGATGCAGTTGTTGATTCAGCACAACTACACAAGCACCCGATGTTGTAGGCTGATGCAGCTATCATGCTCGTGTTTGGCTTTCTATTTTCGGGGCTGGGCTTGCTTCTGCTGGGGCCATCGCCTCTCTTTGGATTTGACCCACTTTACAAGTAAGTAATGACACCAGTAGAGACCAACTGCACAAATAGGTTAGACCAATAATGTGACGTCTGGTGTTTTTCTGTGTGATGTCGGTTCATCTGCAATGTTGATTGTTCTGTAGTGTGTCATGTCAGCTGTTCTGTGGTGTGTCATGTCTATTGTCATATGGCATGTGATGTTTGTTGTTCAATGTATTTTGATGTATTTTGTTCTGTGCAGAGAATATCTTGTTTTGTGCAGTGTAATATATTGTTCTGTGCACTTTGGACATGTGATGTATGTTATGTGATGTTTGTTATTCTATGATGGATGATGTTGGTTGTTTTGTTCTTGTAATGTCTGCTTTCTGTGTGATGTTCAATGTTCTGTCCTGTGTGATGTTGTCTTCTGTGATGTTTGTTGTCCTGTGTGCTGGCTGTTCTGTGTGATGTATGTTGTGATGTATTTTGTGATGTATGTTGTCATGTATGTTGTCATGTATTTTGAGATGTATGTTGTGATGTATTTTGTCATGTATGTTGTCATGTTTGTTGTCATGTATGTTGTGATGTATGTTGTGATGTATTTTGTGATGTATGTTGTCATGTTTGTTGTGATGTTTGTTGTGATGTATGTTGTGATGTATGTTGTGATGTATGTTGTCATGTTTGTTGTGATGTATGTCGTGATGTATGTTGTCATGTTTGTTGTCATGTATGTTGTCATGTATGTTGTCATGTATGTTGTCATGTATGTCGTGATGTATGTTGTCATGTTTGTTGTGATGTATGTTGTCATGTTTGTTGTCATGTATGTTGTGATGTATTTTGTGATGTATTTTGTGATGTATGTTGTGATGTATGTTGTGTTGTATGTTGTGATGTATGTTGTGATGTATGTTGTGTTGTATATTATGTTGTATATTATGTTGTATGTTGTCATGTATGTTGTCATGTATGTGCTGCCATGTTCCAGTGAGCTCTGGCTGAATATGCTGGCACTCATCCTTCTGGGTGTTTCTGTCAGTCTTGCTGTGATTCCAACGTTTGTGAAGATCATCAGTGCCGCCAGGTAAGTCCTGCTTCACTGACAGCCCTCTTCAGACTGCAGTCTCTCATTACCGTGCTCATTAAATAACTTAGAACTTTTTAACTGTTTCATTTTTTTAACATTAATCAGTAGTAAAGGGACCCAGTCTGTTCCTCTGCCCTGAATTAGCTGCCGTAGTAATTTGTAACAGGAAGTCTGGTGTGTTGAAAGTGTGAAAATGGGAAATTGTTGAACATCAAAGGGATTTGCGGTTAACTCTGCCCGCCTCAGTATTAATGTCAATAAAGCTTGTTTTGAAATTGGATGTTTTGTTTACCATTTGAACGTGCTCAGGGTCGTTTCTTCCAAATTGTGAATATTGTTACAGGCTTACTAAACACAATTTGGTGGACAGTATACCTTCAACATAATTATTATAGTCTTAAGAACATTATAGTAATTAATAAATTAAAAACTAGGAACAGACTGCCACCTTTTAATGTGGACATAGTCCAGGAAGCTTCTGTTGGCTCTTGAACACAAACACCTTAAAGTAAGAATTCAGACACATAATAGTTGTGAGCTTCATTCAACAAACGGAAACATTTTGGTGTTTGGCATCCAAATGAGTTTATACAAACTAGTCAGTGATGAAGGCTTTAGTGTTTCTTATGAGTGTTTCAAGTTATACGTGCTTCATCAGATAGTTCATATTATTCCTGTGATACATTACAAATGCCAACTGCCAAATGAGCCCTTAAACCTGTGTTCATTGTGTGTGTTGCTGTGTTGTAGGAAGGCAGGACTAGATGATGGCATGTCTCTCTACTCCAGCACTGCAGGGCTCTGGGGATCCATGTTTGCTCTAGGGTAGGCTCATTCACACTTCTCACTTCACTCCCTCTTCCATTCTCTCCTTACCTCCCTCCCTCCCTCCCTCCCTCCCTCCCTCCCTCCCTCCCTCCCTCCCTCCCTCCCTTCTACCATGGCACCCTGCCCTGTCATGTTCTACCATGGCACCCTGCCCTGTCATGTTCTACCATGGCACCTGCCCTGTCATGTTCTACCATGGCACCCTGCCCTGTCATGTTCTACCATGGCACCCTGCCCTGTCATGTTCTACCATGGCATTCTGCCCTGTCATGTTCTACCATGGCATCCTGCCCTGTCATGTTCTACCATGGCACCCTGCCCTGTCATGTTCTACCATGGCATCCTGCCCTGTCATGTTCTACCATGGCATCCTGCCCTGTCATGTTCTACCATGGCACCCTGCCCTGTCATGTTTTACCATGGCATCCTGCCCTGTCATGTTCTACCATGGCATCCTGCCCTGTCATGTTCTACCATGGCATTCTAGCGGTAGTCATCTAAAGAAGTTTGCTAATAGCTAGCTAAATGCAACAAGACAAAAATATAAATTGAGAAACAAATAAAAAGAATAAGTTTCAATGATCCAGTCTTCCAGTCTAATGAATCTTTTCTCATACATTCTTCTTCTAGATGCCATGTCTGACACAGGTATTGGCGATCATGACCCTTCAAACTCAGTTGTTTGTCTTTTGTAGCAGCTCTCCTATGCTCCTTCCAAACCAAGATAACCATTTCAGTATGACAGGCTGGTTATTCGGCATTGACAGTGTGCTATTCACATCGTTTTTACTCATAATTATTCACTACGTGGAGCCACTTGTTGTGTACGGTTGTCATGGTGAATAAATTAGCTATTCAACAGTGGTCATTGTTTATTATCGCCCAATAACAATTTATTTAATTTTAGTGATGGATTATAAAAATCTGCAGTGGCCACAATGGTGGACAGCATTACTTCAACTATCGATTTACCACTGTATGTTTTGGACAGATTATTTGATGATTTTAGTAAAGAATCTTTGTCGGATGTTGACGATCGACACAATAACGATGTCGGCGAACTTAGTATACAACTGTGTTCGGCTACTGCAAAAATGTTGAAATCTTGGCAGCCATCTTGGATTGCTTGTTACCATGAAAAGGAAACGTAAAATGATATGGCTCATTTTACTCGCTGATTATCATACTTTCCGAAAAATATATAACATTCCTATTCATGAATGCATTTTTTTGGCTCAAATCTTGACTTGAAGTGAGGTAGTCCATTGTCTTGCATATTCACTGGGAATGCAGTATTCAGTGGTCACAACTGGTCAGGGCTGTAGTACTGAAATGGTTAACAGACTATTCAGTATTTTTATTCTCTGACATCCTTTGCAATTTCCCCTGGATCTTTTCTGTTGTTACAATACGTTCTAACTATTGCTTACTCATTATGTGGCCTGTACATTATGCCATAAACGTGACATGATGTGTCCTTACAGAGACTTCCTGGGACCAACCATTGGTGGCGTCTTGTTTGACATCGTGGGATTTGCATGGACCGTCACCTATGTAGCTATTGCTTGCTTCGTCATGGTAACTACAAACTATTATAATAAAATCTTTATTAAGTATGGTAATTGTACAGTCTTTACAATACTGTTATATATATATTAGTACTTTTATGAAGACTGCGCATTGTGGTCAAAATATACAAATTGAAGAACAAATCTTGAGAGGTAAATATATAATATAATGTTATATTAGTAGTCATACTGTAAACATCATGGTTTAAAATACATGTTTTAAAACCATTTTTTTTCTATAATTTTGGTTAAAATGTGTGATGTTGTTTTTTTTGTTACATCCACCTGCCGTATGCAGCCAAGACCATTAGCAAACACATCATGATGCATTATAAATATTCATATAGTATATGGTGGTAATTTCCACTACAATTCTACTATGGGTTTTCAATAGATAAACTACTGTGTGATGGTTGTGTTTAGAATGTTCTCTTATGGTCTCTGCTGCATGTTGTTGGTTGTGTTTAGAATGTTCTCTTATGGTGTCTGCTGTATGGTTTTGGTTGTGTTTAGAATGTTCTCTTATGGTCTCTGCTGTATGGTGTTGGTTGTGTTTAGAATGTTTTCTCATGGTCTCTATTGTATGGTGTTGGTTGTGTTGGTTGTGCAGGGATCAAATTTAGCCATAGTTGCCCTTGTTCCTTGCCGTGGTGCCCCGATAAATTGGACTGTAGCCACGGCCATAAATAGCCATGGTTGCCCTCCCTGTATGCCCTAGTGCCCTTCCCATGCCTGGTACCAAGTAAACAGAACTTGGCAGCATTTGTCACTTGCTGTGTATCCGTCCATTAGAACAGAAATTCAAAGAATTGCCGACTCTCGCATAATTTTAATGGGTGCAGCCATATTGTTGCGTTTACAAGCTACATATCCGAGAACTAACTGCGCCTAGCCCTCTAAGTTGCAACTGAATTGGTCGCGTATGCAACTGTTTTTAGTCCTTTGGGCCGAAGGTCCAAGGGACTATTGCCATCACTCTGCGTCCGCCGTCCGCCATTAGCTGCCGTATCTCAGAAACCGTTCTGTAACTTTTTCTCTAATTTTGCATAGACATCTTAGGGTACTGCCACTATACACGAGAAATCTGTATTTGATTGAATCATTCTAAGAGCCCCCAAGGGCCAAAAAACTGGTAATTTGTCACATTTTGTCTATTTTTTCAAATACTGTTCAGTAACTTTTTCTAAAATTTTGCATAAGTGTATCTTATTGTGCTGCCACTATATACAAAAATATGTATTTGATTGAATCATTCTAAGGGCACTTCAACCGCCCCCAAAGTGCAAAAGTTTTACATTATCTAGTGATGTGGTTTTGAGAAAGGCCCTTGAGACCACCCCCATCAGTAGATTTTCCAGAAACAGTGCCCAGCCTCATGCCACTCTGCATTGTTCCATTGAGACCTTGACTAATCTTTAATTAGTCACAGGCAAATCAGACATATTTGACCCCTGTTAAATTTAACAGTTGCATGCAGTTTAAAAGCTGCATGCAACTGTTCAGTTTAACAGGGGTCAAATATGTCTGCTCTGTATCTTCAAAACTACTGACTTTCTATAATTGCAAGTTGTGTTTATTTTGATGTTCATTTAATTATTACAAAATGATGTGACTGTGGTGTCTATTGGACCTATAGGTGACAATACAAGCAATTCAAGCTTAAAATGTTATAAATAAAACCGTAGTGGCTACGGCTAAACCATAGTGACTTCAGCTAAACCGTAGTCCTTGACAGGTATATTTTTTTGGTTACATCCGCCTGCCGTATGCAGCCAAGACCATTAGCAAACACATCATGATGCATTATAAATATTCATATAGTATATCGTGGTAATTTCCACTACAATTCTACTATGGGTTTTCAATAGATAAACTATTGTGTGATGGTTGTGTTTAGAATGTTCTCTTATGGTCTCTGCTGTATGTTGTTGGTTGTATTTAGAATGTTCCCTTATGGTCTCTACTGTATGGTGTTTGTTGTATTTAGAATGTTCTCTCATGGACTCTGCTGTATGGTATTGATTGTGTTTAGAATGTTCCCTTATGGTCTCTGCTGTATGGTGTTTGTTGTATTTAGAATGTTCTCTTATGGTCTCTGCTGTATGGTGTTTTTTTTTATAGAATGTTCTCTCATGGTCTCTGCTGTATGGTATTCATTGTGTTTAGAATGTTCTCATATGGTCTCTGCTATATGGTATTCACTGTATTTAGAATGTTCTCTTATGGTCTCTGCTGTATGGTGTTGGTTGTCTTTAGAATGTTCTCTCATGGACTCTGCTATATGGTGTTGGTTGTCTTTAGAATGTTCTCTCATGGACTCTGCTGTATGGTGTTGGTTGTGTTTAGAATGTTCTCTTATGGTCTCTGCTGTATGGTGTTTGTTGTATTTAGAATGTTCTCTCATGGACTCTGCTATATGGTGTTGGTTGTGTTTAGAATGTTCTCTCATGGTCTCTGCTGTATGGTATTGATTGTGTTTAGAATGTTCTCTTATGGTCTCTGCTGTATGGTGTTTGTTGTGTTTAGAATGTTCTCTTATGGTCTCTGCTGTATGGTGTTGGTTGTATTTAGAATGTTCTCTTATGGTCTCTGCTGTATGGTGTTGGTTGTATTTAGAATGTTCTCTTATGGTCTCTGCTGTATGGTGTTTGTTGTATTTAGAATGTTCTCTCATGGTCTCTGCTGTATGGTATTGATTGTGTTTAGAATGTTCTCTTATGGTCTCTGCTGTATGGTGTTTGTTGTATTTAGAATGTTCTCTTATGATCTCTGCTATATGGTGTTGGTTGTCTTTAGAATGTTCTCTTATGGTCTCTGCTGTATGGTGTTTGTTGTATTTAGAATGTTCTCTTATGGTCTCTGTTGTATGGTGTTGGTTGTATTTAGAATGTTCTCTTATGGTCTCTGCTGTATGATGTTTGTTGTATTTAGAATGTTCTCTCATGGTCTCTGCTGTATGGTGTTGGTTGTCTTTAGAATGTTCTCTTATGGTTTCTGCTGTATGGTGTTTGTTGTATTTAGAATGTTCTATTATGGTCTCTGCTGTATGGTGTTTGTTGTATTTAGAATGTTCTCTTATGGTCTCTGCTGTATGGTGTTTGTTGTATTTAGAATGTTCTCTCATGGACTCTGCTATATGGTGTTGGTTGTGTTTAGAATGTTCTCTTCTGGACTCTGCTGTATGGTGTTTGTTGTATTTAGAATGTTCTCTTATGGTCTCTGCTGTATGGTGTTTGTTGTATTAAAAATGTTCTCTCATGGACTCTGCTATATGGTGTTGGTTGTGTTTAGAATGTTCTCTTATGGTCTCTGCTGTATGGTGTTTGTTGTATTTAGAATGTTCTCTTATGGTGTCTGCTGTATGGTTTTGGTTGTGTTTAGAATGTTCTCTTATGGTCTCTGCTGTATGGTGTTTGTTGTATTTAGAATGTTCTCTTATGATCTCTGCTGTATGGTGTTGGTTGTATTTAGAATGTTCTCTTATGATCTCTGCTGTATGGTGTTGGTTGTATTTAGAATGTTCTCTTATGGTCTCTGCTGTATGGTGTTTGTTGTATTTAGAATGTTCTCTTATGATCTCTGCTGTATGGTGTTGGTTGTCTTTAGAATGTTCTCTTATGGTTTTTGCTGTATGGTGTTTGTTGTATTGAGAATGTTCTATTATGGTCTCTGCTGTATGGTGTTTGTTGTATTTAGAATGTTCTCTCGTGGTCTCTGCTGTATGGTGTTGGTTGTCTTTAGAATGTTCTCTTATGGTCTCTGCTGTATGGTGTTTGTTGTATTTAGAATGTTCTCTTATGATCTCTGCTGTATGGTGTTGGTTGTATTTAGAATGTTCTCTTATGATCTCTGCTGTATGGTGTTTGTTGTATTTAGAATGTTCTCTTATGGTCTCTGCTGTATGGTGTTTGTTGTATTTAGAATGTTCTCTTATGATCTCTGCTGTATGGTGTTGGTTGTATTTAGAATGTTCTCTTATGATCTCTGCTGTATGGTGTTTGTTGTATTTAGAATGTTCTCTTATGGTCTCTGCTGTATGGTGTTTGTTGTATTTAGAATGTTCTCTTATGATCTCTGCTGTATGGTGTTGGTTGTCTTTAGAATGTTCTCTTATGGTTTCTGCTGTATGGTGTTTGTTGTATTTAGAATGTTCTATTATGGTCTCTGCTGTATGGTGTTTGTTGTATTTAGAATGTTCTCTTATGGTCTCTGCTGTATGGTGTTTGTTGTATTTAGAATGTTCTCTCATGGACTCTGCTATATGGTGTTGGTTGTATTTAGAATGTTCTATTATGGTCTCTGCTGTATGGTGTTTGTTGTATTTAGAATGTTCTCTTATGGTCTCTGCTGTATGGTGTTTGTTGTATTTAGAATGTTCTCTTATGATCTCTGCTATATGGTGTTGGTTGTCTTTAGATTGTTCTCTTATGGTCTCTGCTGTATGGTGTTTGTTGTATTTAGAATGTTCTCTTATGATCTCTGCTGTATGGTGTTGGTTGTATTTAGAATGTTCTCTTATGGTCTCTGCTGTATGGTGTTTGTTGTATTTAGAATGTTCTCTTATGATCTCTGCTGTATGGTGTTGGTTGTCTTTAGAATGTTATGTGATGGTTTTTGCTGTATGGTGTTTGTTGTATTTAGAATGTTCTATTATGGTCTCTGCTGTATGGTGTTTGTTGTATTTAGAATGTTCTCTCATGGTCTCTGCTGTATGGTGTTGGTTGTCTTTAGAATGTTCTCTTATGGTCTCTGCTGTATGGTGTTTGTTGTATTTAGAATGTTCTCTTATGATCTCTGCTGTATGGTGTTGGTTGTATTTAGAATGTTCTCTTATGATCTCTGCTGTATGGTGTTTGTTGTATTTAGAATGTTCTCTTATGGTCTCTGCTGTATGGTGTTTGTTGTATTTAGAATGTTCTCTTATGATCTCTGCTGTATGGTGTTGGTTGTATTTAGAATGTTCTCTCATGGACTCTGCTATATGGTGTTGGTTGTGTTTAGAATGTTCACTCATGGTCTCTGCTGTATGGTATTGATTGTATTTAGAATGTTCTCTTATGGTCTCTGCTGTATGGTGTTGGTTGTGTTTAGAATGTTCTCTAATGGTCTCTGCTGTATGGTGTTTGTTGTATTTAGAATGTTCTGTTATGATCTATGCTGTACGGTGTTGGTTGTATTTAGAATGTTCTCTTATGGTCTCTGCTGTATGGTGTTGGTTGTCTTTAGAATGTTCTCTCATGGTCTCTGCTGTATGGTGTTGGTTGTGTTTAGAATGTTCTCTAGAGGACTTTGTCGCGTGGTGTTGGTTGTGTGCAGAACATTTTCTGGTGGTCTGTTGCAGGCCCTGTTGCTGTGTCTTCTCTGTGTGTATGAGAGGACTTGTGGAACATCGTCCCACAACGCAAAACATTCCGTCCAAAACGGTCTCGACAGTAACACAAAGGATACGTCTTTCACATCAGAACAACAACTAGAGTCAGAGACGACACCTCTTTTATCTTCCCTGACACAACACCATGTGCTTCAAAATGACACCTCATTTGTTGAAATATAGTCAGTAGTATTTTATTTATTGTTAAAAATTAAGCAAACTTTAAATCGACGTTTAGATAAAAATAGGTTTAAAGATTGGGCAATGTGAAAAACCAATGTCCATAGCAACAACATATTTAACATCGAGCTACATGCATCAAACTTTGTAGGTTTATTCTATGTAGTCATCACAACATGTTTGCACAATTTCAGTTAATGAATGCACTGGCACAGTGTTTCCAATGCTGATTTTTTTGCAATAAGATAACTAAAATAAATTCAAGTTATTACCGTCACAGCTGCAAATAAAATTGTAAGTAGTTTCCAAAAGACACGAAAATTGTCTCAGTGCATTGGCAGTTTTGTTGCTCTCTCTGACATTTTCTGGAATAACAACTTAAATAAGTCTACATGTCTGCTAATAAGCTACGCATCACTAATCTAAATGATATGAATGCCTAAACACATACAGTGTATAGTAGACTAACTAGTGCATTGAACATCTTGCCAGTTTTATGTTCAGTCGGCAAGCAGAGGATCTCATCAACTTGTTAATGGCGCCCATTATAACATTGAGACGTTTGGATCATATGACCCATTTCAACCAGTAAGTGGTGTGGAAACGTTGCCCGCATAGCAACAAGATTTATTTGTGTACATCTAAAAACGTTGTTAAAGTTCATTTCATTAGATGACAAAGATGTCATAATTATTATCATTAGATTCTCAAAGAGTTACGCATTCCAGCAGTATGCGCTGAGCGATGTTATGTCGAGCACTTTGCTCGGCACTTGGCAAATAAAACAGGTCAATTTTAGTTGTACTGTGAATTGTTTTTTAATATCTTCATAAAAGTATGTTTTTAATACTTTTTTGATTATTTGTCGAGGAAAATAATCCGTACACCAAAAGATTAGATAATAAGGTATGCATTTCTGCAAAAATCCAAAAATTATGGGACACGACTGAGACAGCTATTTTTGCAAAATAGGTCTGCGACATAATATCTAGTTTGCAGTGGCGGGTCACATATTCTAAGGTTTAGATCTTCTGTTCTTGAAAAGTTCATTTTGCTATTATTTGAAAGTACCAGGTATACAGTTTGGTACCACTAGACATTAGAAGGTTTTGTGAAATGGTGATGCTTCCAGGTAAACCTACCTCAAATGTCACTTGTTTAAAATGTAACGTGTACAAAATGTCGTCTAATAATGTTGAAACACATGGAATTAACAGTAAGTGTAGTAAAACTACATAACATGTTGTGTGTGTACATCGTATAAGTTCTGTGTATTGTAGTGTCACATGGTTTGTTCCTTCGGTATTCTGTAAGCCTGTATATAGAAAAGATTTCTATGTTTTAAAGTACATTTTATGGCGGTGCATGACAAATATCAGCTTCATTATTGTATAGCATTAAACACAAATATGTTGATGTTTATTGCGAGAAGTGACACTTAATAAATTTAATATTATATGCATTATTATTTCATGCACTAAAAAGTTTATGTTGATATTTGTTCTGATGCACATTTGCTTTTGCTTGTTTTTATTTTGACTTTAAAGAAGTGCGGTGTGATTATTTCATGGTGGGTCTTTACCTTGTCTTTAAAGCTGTCAATGTGATTATTCCATGGTGACTATGTTATTTTGTTTTTAAAGAAGTGCAGTGTGATTATTCCATGATGGGTCTTTATTTTGTCTTAAAGTAGTGCAATATAATTATTCCGTGATGCCTATTTGATCTAGCTTGTGGAAGCAGTATAGCGTAGCTCAAGATATGTGTTGATAGGTGATCATGTCATTGATGACAACTGTATATGATTGATATAAGTTATATAGATGTAAATTATGTGTCACATCGTTGTGATCAGACAGCTGTGGTCATTGCTGTGGATCCTTATGGGCTCAGCACACTGTTAGTTTTTTCCATTGGCGACCATGTTAACGTTTCGTGTGATTATAAGAAAACGTGACCTACAAAGTTTCTTAAACTTCTCACCTGCTGTTATTATCATCTCATTGACATGCTGGTCGAGTTTAATCAAAATCTAATATTTCTAGCTCTCGTAAAATGCCTGTATGTGTGACACCCGTCAATATTTACGAATGGATACAGGCAGTAATCCTGCTAAAGGGTCAACTAGCAAAATTGCTGCCAAATACCCTTCCGCTTAGTAAAATCAGCTACCAATGCACCATTTTACTGTCAACAGTTTCTACAATCACACCGGGAAATGTGACTACTCAAATGCACTTGCAGAGCAGATGAATTTGTAAAAAAATTATTTCTCAAAAATAAATTGCACTTTTTTCGTCTCTAACCAACTAGGAAGTGTTAACAGTGTCCTGACCCCTTATGTCCGATAGTTCTGCCTCTGGTTATCGCTGGGAATGATTTGTTGATTCACTGTATTGGTGCTTCACTATGTATGTTTTGTACTAATGTTTTTAATAACAATAAAACATATCATTTATATAAAAACTACACGTACATGCATTGTTGTGTTTAGGATTTTGAGAATCATAGAAAGTAGTCGACTATTACAAAACTGAATAGGGCCTGTGTTGTCTGCCGCGAATGTAACATTCCACAAAAGCATGCTCCTTGCTTACGTTGTCGCGCTTACATTTATCCGGGCGTTAAATAACATCCAGGTAACGTTTCTGCGCGTGCGCGTATCTAGGGAAATATATTTAGCACAAACTACGACTTACATTTATCCGGGCGTTATGTATGTTTATATATATATATATACATAAATTATAAAAAGGTCACAGACAGAAACAATTTATACTTACTTAATACCTGTTACGCCCCCTGGCGTTTAAGGTAGCGACGAAGTTCCTCCACCTCTGTCTCCGGCCATTCGCTGTATGGTGCCCCAGCTGTGGTTCATTTCTCTCAGCTCCGCCTCCACGTTTCTTCACCATGTTGCTTTTGGGCGCCCACGTTTTCGCTTTCCGTTTGGTGTCCACCGGACAGCTGCATTTGTGATGGCGTCTGCATCCATGCGAAGGACATATCCAATCCACCTCCAGCGTCTTCTTTGAGTGATAGTGGGCATGTCCTCTTGCTGGCATTGGGCAAGCAACTCCTGGTTGGATATGGTTCTTGGCCAGAAGATTCTGAGGATTTTTCTGAGGCAGGTCGTGTGGAAGGTAGACAGTCTTGATAGGTCAAGCTCCGTCATTCTTTAGCACTCCGCCCCATACAGCAATGTTGACAGCACGCAACTCTGGACAATTCTGAGTTTTGTGCTGTACTGTGCAAGTAGGCTCATGAAGGCATTCCGTGCCTTGTTTAGTCTGTTGCGGATGTCTATGCCAGCTCCTCCATCTTGGCTAATGACACTTCCAAGGCAAGTGAATGTTTCAATGCTGGAAAGGTCCGCGTTGTCCGTCTTCACTGAGGCTGGTATGTTAACATTCAGGGTCATGACTTTCATCTTCTGACTGATTCGCAAACAAACCTGACGGCCAAATCTGCTAAAGCGGGTTGTCTTATCCTGTGTTTGTGAGTGTGGGACAGGAGAGCAAGGTCAACGGCAAACTCCAGATCCTCTAGTGCAGAAAAGGGAGTCCAGCGTAGCCCTCTTGGTGCATCTTCTGTCACTCGTCGCATGACCCAGTCGATGACAGCATTAACAAGGTCAGCTGACAAAGATCACTGGTTCCAACATTGCAGGTGAAGTTGGAGTAGGAAACTTTGATGATGTTGACGATGCGTTGTGGTATTCCGTATGATCTGAAAATGCGCCAGAGGCAGTCTCTGGATGCTGTCAAAGGCTTTCTAAAAATCTGTAAGGTTTGTGTGTGGCTGTCTTTGCCACTCTGAACACTGCTCGATGATGTTCCTCGGCGTCAAAATCTGGTAAGAGCATCCGCTTCCTCTACGAAACCTAGCCTGTCCCTTCTGTAGTGTTGCATCTATAGCCTATGTGATCCGCTGCATGATGATCTTGCACAGGATCTTGCTTGGTACTGACAGAAGAGTGATCCCTCGCCAGTTGTTACAGTCACCAAGGGCTTTCTTCTTAGGTATCATGGCGATCACTCCCTTGGTCCATTCTGTTGGTACCTTCCCAGATGACTGTGAACAAGGGTTCCAGGATCTTAGCTGCACGCTCGGGGTCTGCTTTTAACAGTTCAGCATTGAGGTTATCATGCCCAGGTGCCGTTCCATTCTTTAATGTCCCGATGACTGCAATTATTTCTCACTGGGGAGCATCTGTATTTATCTCCAGATCTGCTTCTGTATCTTCTATAATAGCTTCCTCTTTTGGTGGTGGCATGTTTAATACTTTACTAAAATGTTCTGTCCGTCGAGTTTCTTGCTCCCTCTCTGTCGTGAGGAGATTTCCTTGCTTATCGTTAATTCGGGTATTGGAAGTGGTACGACATTTCCTGCTAATGATCTTGGTTACTTTGTACAGGGTTCCTTGTTAATTTCTCTCAGCCCATTCTTCCGCCCGTTTTGCCAGGTCTTCCATGTAAGCTCGCATGTCTGCTCGCACACGGTTTTTGACCTCGCGATGTTCTTCTCTATATTGCTCTTGGTATGTTTCGTTTAGTTTTTCTGATTTTGCTTCCAGTAGATTCTTCTTTGTTGCTCTTCTGTTGCTGATGGCTTCCAGTGTGGTTGGTGTTATCCAGTCTGTTCTCTTCCTCCCTCTGCCTGTGTCCTAGGCTGACTTCGCTGCTCTTGGTGGAGCACGAGGCTATCTGGCTTGAGGTTGTGTCGATGTCTTCAAGGCCGCTCAGAACTCGAAATCTGTTTTTCACATCAAGAATGAAGCTTTTCTTTACCGATGTGTTCCCAAGCTTCTGAACGTCATATCTTTTTACCCATTGTATGGTGTCCTGTACTTTTCAGTTTTAGCTTGATGTGAGCTGTGACCAGTTGATAGCCACTTCCGACATCTGCTCCTCACTTCACTGTCACGTCTAATAAAGAGTGGCGCCACTTGCCTTTGATCATCAGGTGGTCAATCTGATTACCGTCCCTTCTGTTTTGTGAATACCAAGTCAGTTTGTGGGTGTCCGGGTGTTGGAAAACTGTCCCTCCAATGATAAGGTTGTTCATGCCACAATAGTTCACCAGTCTTTCACATTTTTGTTCATGCTACCACA
Source organism: Escarpia spicata (assembly GCA_963995525.1). NCBI lineage: Eukaryota > Metazoa > Annelida > Polychaeta > Sabellida > Siboglinidae > Escarpia > Escarpia spicata. The sequence continues at coordinate 8,204,225 of OZ023209.1, read as the reverse complement.
CCCGTTCCTTCCCATAACCCTATCGTTGTGGGTATTGTCACTTCCAACTTTTGCATTCAGGTCTCACATGACAATTGTGACGTCAAGGCACTTCTGCTTGAAGGCTTTGATAGAAAGCGTCCTTGTCCTCATCCTCTCCATCAGTGGTCGACGCATAGCACTGGAGGAGGGAGATGTTTCCATGTTTCCCCTTCAGTCGAACTCTTATCAGACGACTGCTGACAGGTTTCCACACCAGCAGTGATTTTGTCACCCCTTTCTTCAGGAGAACTGCTACACCTTCGCGATGCTGGTTGTCGTCTCACCCAGTGTACAGTACCGTCTCTCCTGTTGCTGTTGTCGGTCTTCCCGAACTGGTAATTGCATTGCAATTTATAATGTATCTGCCGGTGAGATATACACTGTCGTCCATGTGTCTAGCTATATGCTAAGGAGAAAAGAAAGCTCCACGTACAAGTGCCCTTTTATGGTTGGTCTGATGTGCAAAAATGGTTAGGTTAAAAATAAAAGTTAAGTTAGGGTTAGGTTGAAGGTACTTTGACAGGTTTGACAGCAGGTGTGTACTTGCATTAAAAATATTCGTGGAGGGGTAACAGGAAGCTCTTCCCGTGTATTAAGGATGCATCGCCAGTCTAGTAAACTCGAAACGGATGTGTATGTAGTATGTTAACAATACACATCTCGTCTGTCAAGCAGCCCCTACATACCTGGGCATCATACTAGACAGGCCACTCTGATGCCGACTTGTTGGCATCACTTTGGGAGCAAGTACAAAGACACTTCGCACCTCTACCTTGGCATTTGCGTATGCGTCGGCAGAATACTGTGCACCAGTGTGGTGCAGGAGTGCACGTACATCAAATGTAGACACAACTTCGACCATCAGCTAAACAACATCTACTCTGAAAGAGCTAGGGAACAGCGCATTAAGCGACGACACCTTTTAACAGCCAGGTACACGAACTTATGGAATGTCTGGGCCCAGGTGAAACAACAGCACACTGTATATTAGCAAAATGGAGAGACGAGTGGCTGTCAAAACCAACTTCTCTACATAGGTTCATTCAAGAACCATCTGTGCACTGTGCTGGTTTCGACCTCCAGCGAAAGGCGTGGACGACGCTGAACCGCCTGCGAACGGGAGTTGGACGATTCAAATCATCTATGTATAGTTGGGGACTACATGAAAGCACTGCATGTGAATATGATGCGGATCAACAGTCAGTAGATCCCGTTATCAACCACTGCCTTCTCTATGGTCCTCCAAACGGAGAGACTGGCATCTCAGAGCTGGACCTTGCGACCCGCGAGTGGCTGCTCGACAACACACTGCAAGTCTAGGATGTAGACAGAGGCGAGAAGAAGTCAGTACAGTCTTCGTTGTCACGTTGTGTTTCCCATAATGCGGCAGTGAATGACGTCAAACAGAATCGTCAAACTCTGACAACGGCAAATTGACGGCTAACGAGAATGAAGAATGATCACTGTGAATTAAATGTGTTTATGTTGGAATGTGTCAGAATGACAATGTACACACGTTCTATAGGCGGATCTAGACCCCCCCCCCCCCCCCCCCCCCCCGTCTTCAATACCAAAGTCTCTAGCTAGCCGCGAGCCAGCGGAGAAGCTGAAGAAGAGCTGAAAATACGGCGGCAGAAAATGTTCAACATCACCCCCACCCCCGCATCTGCTACCCCCGTCTTCCGATGTCACAGTCGAGCCAGTCGTGAAGGTGAAGTTATTGCGGCACGGCAGCGACACATTTTCTACACCATTTGGTTCGGCCGCGCCAGTGGAGGTTTTTGTGCCCACCTGCTAGACTCACTTTCTGGATCCGCCCCTACGTTCACAGATTGTAATATCGCTACTACGTTTAACGGTTACTCCCGCTACAGAACAATCTTCTCGCTTGCATGGGCACTGCGGCTAAACCGGAAGACAGCGTTGACTACACCGGAAGACAACGTTAAGGAGCCGGGACTTGGATAGAATGAAGATAGACTACGGACGTTCAATACGTGAAAAATACAAAAAAGATAGACTATGGACGTTCAATACGTGAAAATTACTAGAGCAATGTTAAGCCAATTATATTACATCATCTATGAGTTTGGCACACCACCAAACTGATGGCCTCATTACCAAGATAAATGCAACGCCGCCCACTCCATTGGTTACCGACCACTGACTGCTTCGAAGACGACGCCCTGCTACCGCTTTTCAATACATCAAGGCGGCTGCTTGGCCTGAAATTCAGAAAACGGCTTACTAATCAAAACAGCCTTTTAAGGACATTTGTTAACTGCCACATACTGTTCCGACTGGCTACTTAATATCATTTACCGAGTTTCGGAAACCGATTAAGAACGCCTATTATGCAGAGTGGCTTATGCGCCAAGTCGATGGGGACTAGCCCGAGGACTCTAATTGGAAGCTTAACGTCGCGACTACTTGTGTACGAGGGTCTGCCCACTGAAGATTGCGACCAAACAAAAGGGGAACAAAATTCACAGACACTACAGACGAGTATCTGTTGAAATGCGGCATTTTTGTCGTAGGGCCTACATTGTTCGTATGCCTACTCTGCTGTTGTCAGAAACACCAAATCGCCGACTTGAGTGACGCATGATAAATTCTGCATTCGTAGTTCATATTATAGTTTTTTTGAGAAGTTTCGACGTCACGAAAACGCTGGATATAGGACAGAGACTTTGAGAGCATTGTATTCCTTCTCTCGCTAGAGAGCAGAGTTTTGCGTATTCCCACCAGGAACCTTTTGTCTATTTTATCTCTCGTCAGGAACATAATTTTTGTACATTCCATATCCCGTTACAGGGCAGTCGTTTTGCGCATCCATTCTTCCTAGGTGTCATTTTGTGTAAAGACTCTCTCGCTTTATCAAGCTGTACATTATTGTGTTTTATTCTCCCGCTAGAAATCTGTCATTTCAGACGTAGATATCCACTCCGACATCAACGCAATCCAGTTCAATAGATGTGATCATGTGAATAGTCAGATCAGATACACGAAACAATAGTTCTACAATAAACATAGGCAGATCCATGCAGGAAGCCTGGGGGCACGTGCCCCCTAGACCTTAGTAATTTTGCCTGCCGTAGACCTTTTCGAATGGGCCCACGTGACCGTTGCCCACATAGTCCGTTTGAAATTTGCCCCCGTTCAGATTACAATAAGGTTAAGTTACGCCGAAGATTGCGAAAATTGTTCAACAGCAGAGGTTGTATCGGGACATCTACGTTGGTCACATTATTACTCCAGTGTATGCCCAAGTTCTTTCGCAGGTATTTAATGTCGAATGCATCAGTTTTGTTCTCTTGGCTTGTTTTAGTTGCCATGTTGATATCCATATTGGAGGGTTGGTATAACGTTTGAGTTATAAAAGCGGAGTTTAGATTTCAAAGTAAATTTCTTGTCGTTCAAAATTGTCCTCAGTTGGTTGAAGGCTGCTGACGTTTTCCCCACTCTGCAGTTTAGTTCATGATCGATAATTCTTTGGTTGTTCAGCATGTTTTTTTTGTCTTCCTTTCACTGATGACAAATCCCAATCCATCAGCGTATCTGCTGACTGATTCCACAGCACCGCCCCCCTGTCTTCGGATGTCACCAGTCGAGTCAAGACATTATTTTATGTAAGATACTCTAGGGTACTTTCACCCTGGTGAAAATATTCCCTAGGACATCTACCCCCACACTGGATATCTTCCCCCTCCTAAAACCCCATAAATAATAACTGACACCGTCGTCCCATCTCAGCTGTGGCCTTCCCCTTTTCCTGCGTCCTTAATGTTTTTGGGAGGAGGGCAGTGGGATTTATGGACCTGGATAAGGCCTATGACATAGTCCAAAGAGTCTGAGAGATGACGATGACAACACTGAGATGAATTGTGTAAACAATATATGAGAGAACAAAAGGATGATTTGAAAGGATATGGCGTGTCGGAAGAGTAATCGACATGTTGGAGGAATGGAAGGAGGTAAGAAGCCTGAGAATGAGGCTAAAGAAATGACGTAGTTTGTTGGACACCAGCGAGAGGAGTTGAACATAATTTTTAATGGAAAGGAAATTAAACAAGTGGACGGCTTTGTGTACCTTGGAGAAATGGTCACGTAGGACGGGAATTCAGAGGCGGAGGTGAGACGTTGGACACAAGCGGGTGCGAATGCTTATAAAACGATGGACAAAAACATTTCGAAAACAAACTGACGGGGAAAGTCCTGAGAGAGTGTATTACATCGGCATGCTGTACAGTCTAGTGACAGTGGCACTGACAGAACTACAATAACAGAAGCTACAAGTTTGTGAGATCAGCTGAGTTGGAAGGTTAACAAGAACAAAAAAAGTGTACAGAAAAGGATGAACAACCAGAGGAAAGAGGTTGGGAACCAATGCAGCCTAACGGGAAGACTGGTGAGAGGCTGGATAAGATGGACAGGCCACGTGGTAAGGGTGGATGCAGACAAACATGCTAAGAGAGCAGATGCGGAAAACATCAAGAACGCAAGAAAGGGAAAAGGCCGTAACTGACTGAGCGAGGAGAGATACGAGAAGTTTGGGGGAAGATAACAGATGGAAAAAGAGGAGTTTGTTGATAGAAGACTGTGGAAAGAAAGAACGTAACGAGTGGTTCGACAAAACTGTACCTGACCCTCATCCCTATACAACGGGGAACATCGAAGAACATAAATACGAACTCTAAAAAACCTGGCTACGACCCTGCTATAATCGTTCCCATTCATACAGTGTCTGAAACGGAACTCTCTTAGGCTAGTGACTGCAGGTCTGCTGGAAATGGGAGGAAAGATCTTATCTGGATAAGATGAAAGTGAAATACTCATTAATAAAATACTGAAGTGAGTTTTTATCTGAGAGTTATTTGGGAAATTGTCAATTACACATGCCCCTTCTGCAGGCATGCTGGAGATGGGAGAAAATATCTTATCTGGATATCATGGAAGAGAAATGCACATTAGTAAAAAATAAAGTGAGTTTATTTGATTTCTTTCTGAAATTATCAAATACGTGTGCCTCTTCTGGTAACGTTAATTAATAAAATTAAACAATACTTTCTGGAAATACTAATTAAGTTAATTGAAATGAAATTAAGTTATAAATTTGCAATTAACACTAACCCATGCCTAATTGTGATCATTTATTAGTTTCTAAATCGCAATTTTGGATAGACATTTCGCTGTTTACATGCTGAGTGTTACAACACTTGAAATGAACCAATCAATCCATCTACACACAGGCTAGAAGTATGTTCGTCCGTCTCCACAAGAAACCACTCCCGTGTTTCTGTCGGCACCAAGTACCTTTCATCGTCACTGAGTCATGCCGACTGAGCGCGTTTCTGCCCGTCAATACACACTTGTCACATTGTCTCGCGCCTGACACCTGCCGCAGATTTATTGCCGTATGCGATTTATTGCTCTGCGAGTGCCTGCCTAATCCGCCACGTTGCCATGACGCGCAGTAATCGAAGCAAAGCTATTCGCACAGCGAACTGTTCTTGTGTCGATGAGTAGGCATTGAGCACACTGTGACCCGGGAAACAAGTGTCTCCGGGTGACAAAAGCATTCACAGAACCTCTTGTGCTCACGTCGAAGGTTCCCCAGGCTTCGCTGGCAGACGTGTCGGAAGACTGGCGATTTACTCAAGCAAGTATTTGGTAAACACAGCGCGATGCGTTGGTGCCGAGAGGCTTGCGTGCGGACTAGTCTACGCGACGGGTGAAGCTGGCGTCAGGACGGAAACATTGAACTGTGCTTAACGCCACATACGGAAACAACGCGTACTAAGATGTGAGTGAAACTTAAGGTAATGAAATATAAAATGTTCTTAGTCGAAATATTGCTCTCGAGAGAACCAAGAAGACCACACTTAATCTATTCAGAACATAACTTATATGCTTCTGAATTGGCATCGTTACCGAAGTGAACAAACGTCATAACTTGAGTCACCACCTTTATGTCGATGGCACAATACACGCATACATGCATACACGCAACACACCAACGCACCGACACACACACACACACACATATACACACACACCGACACACACGCACACACACACACACCAACACACACACACACCCGACACACACACACACACCGACACACACACACACACACACACACACACACACACACACACACACACACACACACACACACACACACACACACACACACACACACACACACACACACACACACACACCCTGCTACCAATATATGATTTAATACATGATATCTGTTTAGAACATTTTCCTTTTCCGTGCCACGAAATGGTTATTTGTTGACATGAAAACAACGTAACTAGGATGTTATCGACATAAACCAACAACAGCCCTAGCTAATCCGAAGCCGTATTAACGTTGTGTATCTGTGGCCAGTGGTGGCCACACTAATCAGCACCGACTGACCGTGGCGTCGAGAGCTGAAGCCCAACAGTCGAACACGCCACAGGTCGGCCACCGTCCTCGTGCAACGACACGACGCAACGTGTGCGTCTTAGTGGCAGTCTTCCATGCGTAGGTACAAGATAGACCATGCTGCCAATCTACCTGGCGGTGTACCCTCACTAGATACCAGTTAGAGAACGCTACAAAACTACCTGGATACCTCAGATGTAACCATCCCCGCGCGCCAGGGGTCGCTGCTGCTGATTACGTCGGTGCCAGCCTGCAGTACTCCCTGGGTGATCGCTTTGCGAAACTCTGAATTTAAGTTCAGCCTATGAAATCGTTCACTAGATCAGTAAATGTCGGCAGGTCAAGTGGTCATAATAAAACTAATTTCAACCAACCTCCGGCCTGTTATTCGGCAATGATTGCTTCCACCTGCGGCTTCTGTCTATTTAGTGTGATCTTCAGCATGACTTTGCTGGGGAGAGAGATGAGGCTGACTGTGCGGTAGTTCTCGCAGAGCTGCAAGTTGTCTTCTTGGGGGTTTCTTCCCTGGCCTGTTCCAAGTCAGCTGGTATGTTGTCAACTCCAGTTGATTTTCCTTTTTTGATTGATTTAACTGCTGCCTCCACTTCTCGAAGGATGGGACAGTCGTCCTCGTTGATGGAGTGTGGACAGTTAAACACCGCTGGATCTAGTCTTGTGGTTGTAGAGCTCCCAGAAACATGGAGTCCAACGTTTTATAATCTTCTGTGAGGCAATTCCCGTCCTTGTCATTATTGTCATATTGAATATCTAACTGTTTCAGAAGTAACACCTTGGTGACAGGATGACAAGGGAAAAGACTGTTCTTTACATCAACAATGACCACGATTGCCCGCCCACAAACCTACTCCGTCGCATCGCGCTCACAAGCGAATTATCTACACTCACAAACGACCGGGCGGTGTACGCCTTGAACCAGCGAGAGAGGACAACTCTATACACCCGCTATCCGGCAAACATATCTCCGCTCAACAAGAGCCGGTGCGGGTACAACCGGAAGAAGCGGAGCTCGCTGGAAATGCAACGTCTGCACAACCTAAAGAGACAGGAACGTGTGCTGAGTGAGCCCATCCACTTGCCTGCCATCGGCCGGCACGTGGGCCCCGGTATTCCTTCCTACAGCCTCCGTAACGTGGCCAGCTCACTGGAACATGCTGGTCGAGACGCGCCCAGGTCTCGGTGGCGTCTAACCCACGGTCACACCTCGACGTATCGTAGCGCCGACAGCGTCACGGTGCACAAGGCGGTCAGTTACGACATGGGCGATAGACTGGGCGACATCACCGACTTGAAAGCGTCGGTTCGCCGCCAGATGGAACGCTACCGGGAGTGGCACGAGGAACAGAAGCGCCGCCAGCTGCACGAGGTGAGGCAGGTAACGAGTCAGGTGCGGCACTGGCAGGACGAGCGGCTCCAGTGTCCCGGTGTGTCTAAAGAGATTGTCCAGCGCAGGACGACTCGTGCCAAGTGCCCAGTGTACCATGCCCTAGACAGGTCAGGTGTAGTCAAGGCAACAGGCATGGAGAAAGTCGCCGAGCAAACTGGCTGCAGTAGAGATATAGAAAGAGCACATCGTTCTATTAAAAATCTACACAATGTGACGGGGTTGCCACCAGTTGGCAGCAGCGTCGATTGTAATGACGTGGTGCGCATGCGCCCACAAGTGGTTTGTGTTGACAAGTCGCCGGAGAAACGAGTAGCAGCAAACGCAGATTGCAGCCCGATGCCAGAAGGACTCGAATTTTTTGCGCGCGACAATGGCTCGTCGGCCAGTGAAGAATCGCGACCGGAAAGTCTACCGGCCAAAGTTCCGTCAGAACTGCGCGTGCGCGTCTTTTCTGCAAAAACATGGAGAACTTGGCGCAGTGTGAACGAGTCTGATGCCTATAAGGACGTAAAACAATACATCGAGGATAACGATTTGATGTCGGATGAGAAGTCAAGTCGGATACAGGAGTGGATGGCGGGAGTTGGTCCCCCGGACTCGACCTCACCGGTAGATGCTGGGGAGGACCAACAAGAGGTGTGCTCGCAATGACACCTCTAGTAGTACTAGTCCAGAATCAGCGACTCGCTTTTGTGCGTGTTTGTGTGTGTGTTTGTTTGTGTGCATGGTGTGTGCGTGCGTGCGTGTGTATATGGATTGTGTGTGTGTGTGTGTGTGTGTGTGTGTGTGTGTGTGTGTGTGTGTGTGTGTGTGTGTGTGTGTGTGTGTGTGTGTGTGTGTGTGTGTGTGTGTGTGTGTGTGTGTGTGTGTGTGTGTGTGTGTGTGTGTGTGTGTGTGTGTGTGTGTGTGTGTGTGTGTGTGTGTGTGTGTGTGTGTGTGTGTGTGTGTGTGTGTCGGGTCGTCATTTTCCAACCGCTCGCATTGCTGTGTGTCCCACTTGTGAGGCGCATATTCCAACCAAATACCAGCATCGTCAGCGTTAAAAGAATATAAAAGTAGACACACGTGTTTGTTACTACGAGATGCTGTATATACAAAATCCGTTCGTATTTCTTATTCGAAACAACCACAAACGTAGGTGCAAGCAAATGATGTACAGGAAACCACAAATTATGCGACTCGCCTAAAACATTGTTAATGTGTTAAAGCGGTAACACAGATTCTACGCAAGTAGGGACTACAACGGAAAAGTTGATATGGAAACTCCCACTGCTCTCATGTGTTAGCGCTCGAGAAATCATTAACGACTTCTCATGCATTACACCATCTACACAGCTGTTTGTGTGTTGTATTCCGTTGGCTGTGCCGTGTGGACAATACATGTAGGCGTTGGCCTTGACCATAGTTGGCGTAAATACACCTGTCGGCCTCCCGGCATCACACCCGTGATCAAGACACGGTGACCAGCTCAGTGAAGTATCGCTTAACCGACTCCCGCCCGGCTGCGTGACTTCGCCAGGAAGAGATGTGGGTGCTGCCACCTTACGACGCTTGGAAATCTAGGCTACGACCAGGGCCGCTGCTTTTGAAGAGATCTTGATTAGCCTCGATTATCCAGGCGCCGTGAGGTTGCAGCATTGTCCCACCACAACGGCCTGGATTATTGCTCCAGCCAATGCTACCGGTAGGGGGCTTTACCCCAGATTCGGGTAGAGACGATGATTGGCTCTCAGGCCAACTATGAAATAACAAATTAGATAAGGATACACTTTTATCAGATAATACTATACTACAACAACTTTTCACATTAAACTTATATTGAAAGAAGTCACACACAAAATAAACCGACATTAAACTTTTTTCGTAGTTTAATGACTTTTAATCACATCATATTGACTAGGTGGCAGCTTTCATGGCGTAACATTCGGAAAGGCCATCCAGAGCCAGACTATCGTTCTGGCGAAGTCACGCAGCCAGGTGAGAGTCGATTATGCGAGACTAGATCTTGATTAACTACTGCGGTTAGCGGTGGCGCTGTGCATTATGGAAATGAAGTAACGTTCTGTCACGTAGCGCCATTTCCTCCCACTTCTGCAATAGAAAGGACATCTCTCTGGATTAACCCGGATTCTGACCGCACGGCGCAGCGGGCAGCAAAGGAAACCATCCAAAGAACTTGGGGAGACCGGGGTTGGTTGTCACATGGCATGGGTTGATTGTCACAAACCCTCTGGTGTTTCCCATAGATGGCGAGAGCATTCGGGAATATCACTGTAGACAGTGTAGTGGCCGTTTAGTATGCACGAACCCATATTTGTACTTTATTCTTCCGCGACACAATATTGACGCGTTGGCGTTTTTTCATGTCATAGGTAAACCACCGATACGTTACTACTGATGATGTAGCACCGGGTACTATTTAGTTTTGCCTGAAGAGATTGTCATGTCGAATAGGACCGATTATGAGGTCTTAAATGTATAACAGCAAAACCATTCGCACAGCAAGTGTTATTTCAAGAATTATGTTTTATGCCAAATATTGATGGAGGTGCAGGTTGTCACAAAACAGGTGGGATTGGTTGTCACAAAACAGGTGGGGTTGGTTGTCACAAAACAGGTGGGGTTGGTTGTCACATCACTCACATGTGAGAACTCATTGTACAATTTCGAATTTTGGCAAATCATTTTGATCAATTTCATACTTTGGTTATCTATCGTATACACGTTGTGGTACGTCATGCTGGAACGGGCCATGATTTCAACGGGTAGTTTTCATGTAGCATGTCGTTAAAACACTTTAATTATTCTGATCGTGAAACTTTTGATATCGCAATTTTTAGCCACTTGCAATATTTTTACAAATTCACTGATATGCCCTCAGACAACATTCAGAATGCGTCTTTGACTGTGGAATTATATTTCGTGAAAACATTACTTTATTTTCCATAATCGAAGTCCCAACATTTTGTGGCAACCAATCCCACGTTGTGTGACAACCAACCCGAGCATAGGGCAGCTTGTCACACGACAGACCCTTTTTAAATGACCCAAATGTCACACTTTAATAAGGCTACGTCGACGTTATTTATGCCCATTATTTATACATATATTAATCTTCGCAACAACAAATCTTAGGGAATTGTTATTACAAAGAAGAAAATAAGAAAACAAAAAAGTGTGACAACCGTTCCCTGTCTCCCCTACTGTCGACGTTGTAAGTAATGTTATTCAAGTTCTATTTAGGCTTACCACAATGGAAAGTATATGTGAAATAAACTGTTGCACGGGATCAAATAACCATATAATATAATATAGGCTATACACCTACCATGGAAAATCTATATAGACGAAATCCAATCTTATCCAGTTAACCGACCTTGTTTTGTTTGAAAAAGGTCTTAATGCAAGAAGTTCACCTTGCCTAGACTTATAGTAAGAAGTCTATATACGATATTTATTTTTTTAAGACCAGACCAGATCAGACGCAGGTAGGGCCTGCAATGCACAGTGGGTGAGTGAGATGTTGCCGGGCGGGCCGTCTTACTGGACTTGTTCGCAGCGTCGAACTCTAGGCTTGGCCCACCCACAGGAGATAACTCGTTAAACGGCATTATTAAATCGCACTCACTGTTTCAGTTCCCCGAATTTAATTGGATGGACTTTCGGGTTCTTTTGCTTTGAGTTTATGGCCTTGTCGAGGCCGAAAGGTTTGTGGGACACACCTTTTCGTCTTTCTGCGCATGATCGCGGTCCAAGTTGAGTTGGTTGCAACCATCTGGCTCTTCGTTCTCCATAACTTAAAGTTCCTGTCATCAGGGTCCCACTTCGGCTGTTTGCCAGGAAGCGCCTTCACTGCATGTGCTGTGTCATTGTCGCACTTCTTGCGCTTCTTGTCGCTTTCCTCTCTTCACATTGTACTAACTTATCTATGTTACTGGTCGAGGACGGTATTATTGTGTTAAGTGCAGATGACAGATGACGGGTAGGTGCCGGGTAGGCCTTTTACCCCCCACGGCACATATGTCAAGTTCAGGTCGATGCGACGCATATGGCCTTGATCAATGCAGTAACATTGAAAATGCTATCATACCAAAATTGTATTTGACAGTGGTCGCTAGGTGTCGCTACTATGAAGATAAATTTTACTTTTGGATCACTGGTACGATATCGGAGATATCAAGTGGTTTGAAGTCTCTTCCATAAATATTGAATTTCCCCATGAGAGACAATAAAGGTATTTGAATTGAATTGAACCGTGATGTGTAACTGGTGGTTTGTTGGCCGGATTGTGACGTCGCTGACTGTCTTGCGTCTTTGTCTCACAGCCGATGTCCCGTTGAAGTTACACCCGGTGCTAATAGCTGACCGCCATTCACAACGTTCAGCTGCAGCACTGGGATGTTTGCAGCTTTTCGGTGACGTGGCAATATGCTAACAAAGCTAGTTTTGAAACTGGATGTTTGGTTTACTATTTGACCATGCTCCGGGGTCGTGTCTTACACATTACGAACGTTGTTACGGTTTTACTAAACATAAATTGGCAGGCAGTATACATCCAACTTTGTTAGTATAGTCTTAAGAACATTATTTTAAAGTAAAATTAATAATTTAATAAATAAATTAATAAATATAAAACTAGGAATATACTGTCTCCTTTAAGTGTTAAGACCCAATGACGCACAAAGGTGTGACGATTGACAACACTATGGTTTTCCCCACGGTTCCTCACTAACTGTGGTACTGGTAGATGATCCTGGCCATTCACCTAGGAGGAAATCGTCAGTCCGGCATCGTTGATGTCCTTAGCCGTGACAGTAGATCTTCGCCGTTCTGCCGACAAACGACCTTAACCCTGGTAGGGAAGCTGATTTCATTTTTGAGTTTGCCTTATCCAACTGTACATTGTAGGTACACTCAGTTGCACTCCAGTGGCACTCGCGGGTTATTGCATTGATGTACACAGATCTTACTATACATCAACATTCATTATATTTCTTGTATCCAAAAGTGAATGTTACCTCTCGCTTTCTTGGTCTTCTGGACGCCATTCTTGTAGGATGACGTCATCATAGACGTGCGGAAGCAAAAGATCCGCCAAGCTATCAAAAACTGAATTACGAACACGTGTAGCGTTTGGACTTTCCGTCGTGTATTTTATTTTTTTTATTCTGTCCCCAGAAGTGTTTCTTTATGACACAATATAAGGCAACTCTTTTAAAGAGACAACGTATGCGGGAATGTATGATCTAGCAGACGACATGCCGCCTTAGTAATGTAATGCACATATATAATGCCATTATCAACATTGTTGGTGCAAAAACAAAGCTTGACGGAGGTCACGTGATAATCTTGATTGTGACGTAAACAAACCGCGATGTACCGGATCCATCAATTGCCGTCGTCTCGGTTGATCGTTGCCACTTTTTTCATCCATGTCGCTTCTGTCACGTGTCCTCTGCTTTTGTAGCACTCCCCCTAACATTTATGTTCTCCCAGTCTATACGATGATTATCAGTGGCCGTGAGTCCATGAGGGCCGACTTGCTTATGGTGGGCTGCGAGCATTTCTGTTCACTCCTTCTAGGCCTACTCTACGTGTATCGTGCGTTATGATAACTACAGCCAGTCGTTGCACACTAAAAGTCGTAGCATCACCGTCTCGCTTGAAAAAGCCATGATCTCACACTAGAGAGGACACTTGCCCGTGTTAACGTAAGTTGTATTTAGCAACGATAGAAGAATGCATTTTGTTGAAATAATCTCAAAGGTTACGTCGGTAAAGGCTAGTATACACTGATACTTTTCGTCCGACCAGACTAGATCAGAACAGGCCAGACCAGACAAAACCAAACTCCCTCCGACTTTCAAATTTACGTGATTATGACGTCACACCGTCTTCCAGTATAGCACAGTCGGTGTCGGTCGGTGTAGAGGATACGGTGTAGTTGGAGGGAGTCTGTTTTAGTCTGATCTTGTCTGGTCGGGCAAACAATACCAATGTATCGCGGCCTAAAAATACACGTGCACGCATCTCGATTGTGCAAATGAGATTTGCCCATGACTACCAATAACTCTATACATATAGTGTATCTTGAGAAACGAAATAGGTCTTTGTTCAACCCATGGGGCCGTAGATTAATCCCTGAAAGGTTGGCGCTCCTTATTCAAGCCGTCTAATAAGAGTAAAACGTTAACATGCCCGCATACCCTTGCATGTACTGTGTCTCTTCCTCGATTTACTTGCCCCCATTTGCACAATGTCTAACATACCACAATGCATATCTCGACCAAATTTCAAATTAAGGCCCTTGCCTTTGTGTGTAATTATATGTTGTTTATCTGCGAATGAACCCAACAAGGTCCGGTGTAATAACGGACCAGGAGTAGGACTTCCCGTACCAAAAACATTGGTTCTAAGGTGATTTGTTTTTCTCAATAATAAAAATGACATCTTTATTCGTGTACAGGATTCGTACATATATTAAGGCACATACATAAAATTGTCACTGGTGTTGTTGTATTATTGCACGTGTGTGTGTGCGCGCGCATGCGTGCGTGCGCACTTTGTCTATGGAGACAGGGTTGTTACAAACAACCACCTTAGTACGTAAGCAACGATGTTGCACAGGCGTCCATTGTTGTATTCTTCTTGCTGAACGTTCTGTTGGACAACTGCATTCAGTTGAGAAAGTACGATAAGCACAGTCGAACCTCGCTTTACGACTCGACTCGTTAATACCTCTCAATAAAGGTCACTCTGGGTTAGTGTCAATTAATTTTTGTAACAGGAAATTAGTCCCGCTAATGCGGTTACCTTGCTTTTGGGGTCACTCTGATCCAGACCCGAGGATGGCCGTAATAGTGAAATATAAACATATTCAAATAGCAAGTGATCGAAATATATGTTGAAGATTAACAAAATAATCATATCCTTTATATCTTGAACAGAGTCACGTACCTTTCAACAGTTATACGTTGATTGCTCCTATCGGCGCAATGCGGCTCGTTGGACGATAAACTAAGATGAAGTGCGATAACTGCGGTCTACTCAGTTCAAAGAAGCAGTTAGAGCGAGCGACTAGAGAAGACAGTTAGATGTGGAGGTAGGTGGCAATGTTTGTCGCTTGTCGTCTTGTCACTAACTGCTCCACCAGCTGTGGACGTAGGTAGCTGTGGAGGTGCCGCAATAGCTGCCGCACTCATGTTTAGCAAATACGACACTAATAAGAACACTGTCAGCTGGTTCAACACACCGGCAAACCAGCACCGAGACTGAACCAAACTGTCACACAATATAATTAATACAAATACCATGAATATATGGCGTAAGTGGTTATTAGTTTCATGAACGTAATAACTACTGGCGTACAAGAAGGCCAGTTCAGGGGATAGCCAGCCGAACGTTTTGTTTCAACAAACGCATCTGGTTAGGCCCACTGTACCTAGTCCGAAATCAACTCTAGATAAACATGCTCGGTGTTTTCTGGTTGCGTTGGAGACGATTCGCCATCGCTGTTGTGGCCGGCAGTGACACACTCGCCAATGGTGTTGTCGCTTGTCACCCTAGCGTCTCCTGTCTCTTCTTGTGCGTCTGTGAAGGACTGCTGCAGGTCATCGACGTAGTCGGGGTTCTCGTAGGCACCGGAGCTGACAGTGTAGGCATGCGAGGCCGAGTCGTAAGGTGGCAGCGCAACGGGATGGTGTCCGGCGAACAGAGACGTGTAGCGAGAGAGAGAAGCGTACCGATGAACAGATGTGCTGGTGTCGTACTCCGACATTGTCTCCGTGCTGGAATTCGAGTTGGTCAGCACCAAGCTCAAGTGAGCTTTCTGCTCCAGTAACCTGAAGTCAATGTCAAAGTTATAGCTCGTTAGTTATCCTTGCGTACGTATTTGGGTATGGACAGAAGGTGAACAACAAGACGTGGAGAATAATGCACAGCGATAAACATCAAACAGCAGATAACAACAAGTTGTGGAGAACGACAAGAAGTAGTTAACAAGTAGTGGCGAATAAGAACTTAGTAACATATACTAATTAACAACAAGTAATAGTTAACCAAGTAATGTCGACCAGCAATAATATTAAAGGCCATATCCTGGGATAAAATGTGCTATGTTCCATAATTTGAACTCTCAATAAGCAAAAGGGCTTCCTTGTCCACCTGCCACCTAGAGTTAATTATCTGGGTGGCAATCTTGTTAAATCTTGTTAAATAATAACAAGTGATGAGCACTTTCAAATTATGCTGTTGAAAATATGTGTATGAATCGCATAAAAGCGTACAACATAAAAAAAATATAAATTTGCCGTTTTACGGACACAGCCGATTGGCAGCGGCGTGAGACAGTTTGACGTCTCTACTGGAACACAGCTGCCTGCCTGGACTACCTTGACTGATTGACACCCGCCCCGCGCGCGTCCCGCGTCGTGTAAGCGAGAGCGGTGTCTCTTCTGTTACCGAGACCGATGCATACGATGATAAATTGTATTTTGGAGACAGTGATGATGACGTCTGACAGATTAATGTTGTTTCTGCTGATGTTAAATTGCATTTTTCTGCCGACAAATTGGGTCTTTGGGGAAGATGTGCACCGAATGTCCAGTAGAATCCGAATTATCACTGTTTCCCACAACATATATCGTCATCAATTATACATGTTAATGATAAAACAGTTGAAATATAATTATAATGGAATATCATTTAGCCGCGTAGATCGTGGGACCACGTGTAGGCCGTTCCACGAGTGACGTCACGTGTCTGCGCCTTCCGACATTTCCGAAAAACAGGCATTTCCAGGTTTGGACTGTGACCGGTCACGTTTAAGACGAATTTTGTCAATGCTTTAACAAACACGTGGCTTCGGATTTGTGATAACACTGGATAACACACATGTACAAAAATATTGACATAGTTCACTGGAAAAAAAATTTGGACAATATATGGCATTTAGACTATTAGTACTGGCGAAGACAACTAAACTTGGAAAACAAGCCGTAGTAAACGTCTAACAGTGTTAACAATCATATGTATCAACGACGTTGTAGTAAACGTCTAACAGTGTTAACAATCATATGTATCAACGACGTTGTAGTAAACGTCTAACAGTGTTAACAATCAGATGTATCAACGACGTTGTAGTAAACGTCTAACAGTGTTAACAATCAGATGTATCAACGACGTTGTAGTAAACGTCTAACAGTGTTAACAATCAGATGTATCAACGACGTTGTAGTAAACGTCTAACAGTGTTAACAATCAGATGTATCAACGACGTTGTAGTAAACGTCTAACAGTGTTAAAAATCAGATGTATCAACGACCTTGTGGTAAAGGGCAAACAACTGTAAACAACAAAGACAACTATTCAGATATCTTCGTTGACAAAAATGGCTTAACTCAACAACAAAGAAAAGAACAACTACGATAACTTGTATCCTTTGTACATATATCAACACGTGTTGTATGATTGATGTAAGTGGTGTATGAATGGTTCGGCCATCGAAAATAGTGAAAACTAAGTATGTCACCGAGTAGAAATAAAATTGTCAGTCAGTCAATCAATCAATCAATCAATCAATCAATCAATCAATCAATCAATCAATCAATCAATCAATCAATCTATCTATCTATCTATCTATATATCTATCAATCAATCAATCAATCAATAACAACAACAACAACACAAAACAAATAACACAAACACGATAGAGGAAATCTGCAACCATAACAATATAACGAGTTAGGTCAGTGTGGTGAGAAGGTCAGCATCGGTAACAACAGAAAGTGTGAGACGATTTTGACTTGTAGGAGGAATTCGGTGGTGGACTACTATTAGTTGTAAAACTATTCATCAAAAGAAAAGGTAAATCACCCAGTTTACAAACAGCAAACTTTACATAAGAAACAGTAAACCCAACACAGTTCGGCACTTAGTCAAACGTCAACCCGTGTAGTACATGAAACTGTCGTGAACCAGGATGATGTCGATGAGTGTGTCGTTGGTGTCACTCACTTTCTGTTGGCGCGCAGGAGTAGCCACGCGGCGACGGTGATGACGACGATTAGTACGACAACGACAGCGATGACAATCAGCACGAGAATCCAGACTGTCGGGTTTTTCTACAACACAGCAAGGCGCATCTGTCGCCAGTCCTGGTCTATCTCTAAAGATCACAGTTGACATCATATCAGTACATATCTGGCCGATTCTAAAGGCTTCGTGACTTATAAGGGATAACAAGAGCGTGTAGGCTGACGTGTGCGCTCAGTGGTTTCCAACACTGATCCATGCGTAGCTCCAACGTTTGTTGTAGCCGTACCGGCTAATCAGATGTGTGTGTGTGTGTGTGTGTGTGTGTGTGTGTGTGTGTGTGTGTGTGTGTGTGTGTGTGTGTGTGTGTGTGTGTGTGTGTGTGTGTGTGTGTGTGTGTGTGTGTGTGTGTGTGTGTGTGCTTGTGCGTGCGTGCGTGCGTGCGTTCGCGGGGGTGCGCGTGTGCACGAGCCTCACGCTGCAGTCGCGAAGGGAAGTGTGTTTGAAAGGGAACCGCTTCGTGGCCGGATATGTTTTTAATTTAAGGTATATTTACTTATCAATTTTTTAAAGAAAAAACCGGTAGATTTGGCACCCGTGATTATGTGAATGTGAACACTGGTTGTATTTATTTTTAAAAATGCACAACGAAACTGAATTTCAACACAGACAATTGTTTTCGTTTCAAAGTACCTACATGTATCCGGCGCTTCACCTCGTTCATTTTCACCCTGTTTGCGGCATGGGTGATTGCGTCGGTGTGGTCTTCCACGGTCCTCCCCTCTATCCAGGTGGGAGTGACATTATCTCTATTGGTAGGTTCGACGCACGGGTGCACGTCGCACGGGTCCTCACGGTGGTCACACTGCTTGCCTGTGTAGCCGGGGGGACAGTTGCACCGACCCCGCGCACACGTGCCGTTGTTGGCACACGCGATGTAGGCACACGTGTCGACATCGCAGTGGGCGCCGACGAAGCCGTCGGTGCACTGACAACGAGGAGCTCCGTCCTGCACGACGCACGTGGCGCCGTTCTCGCACGACTCGCCCGTGCATTTGTGCGTCTTGCAGTGCACGCCCTTGTACGGGGACGTGCACTCGCACCAGAACGTGCCGTCCCCCGAGCGGTGGCACGTGGCGCCGTGAAGGCACGGACCACTCCGGCAGGAGTCTGTAAACGTCTCACACCTCGTACCTGTCGTGGAAACCGTGTTTTATGATGCAAGAATAATAACGATAAATGTAAGTTCTTATACATGTATAGCGCAGTATCCAGTCCTTAGGACTGGTCAGCGCGCTTTATATTTCAGTCCCTGGCAGACTTGTTTAATCGAACACCATCTCGTCTACTCTGGGAATTATTCAGCCACGCTGCAATTAATGCGCGAAGACTGTTCGTACAAAAATATCCACCACTGTGTATAGTCAGGTATTCATTCATACAATCGAGTGAACTGGGGCAAAGTAGAGTGGACGAACTTGCCCAAGTTTCGACATCGCAGCACAGGATTCGAATCCGGGTTCTCTCGATTGAGAATCCGATGCTCTATTCACTGTGCCACTGCGCTCCTAGAATAGGAGGGTCAATACTTCACCGCTTTAGAATATATTCCTTTGAAGGCAGTTAGACACAACCTCGGTGATTTGGAAAACATCAAGTAGGGTCTTAGCTTCTCTACTTATACGTTGCAGTTTTCAGACCATAGCTGGCACTGCGTATAAACAACGTGACAATAGATCAATGGTGATGCAGAGGAAGATAAATAAAATGATTTAATGATTAAATAACCTATTATATTAATAAATAAATAGGTGCTATATAGACAGAGGCATACACGCATTTTGCAGTTTTACAAATAGTGGTTAAGTTTTACATAGCTGTACATTCAAAGAACATTCCAAACAACTTGTAGGTATTGTGTTTGCAAATCCAAATTCAAACAAACTATTGTATGCAATTTTATTATAAAGTTGTGAAACTACAACGTTATTTACAAGACCCAAAGAGACGTCTGGTAGTATAAATTATAACATTACTAAACTTCTACATTTGTCTCTCAACGTCGAGTATAGAAACAAACACGTGTCGTACCTGTGAAGTCGCCCCGACATACGCACGTGTACGTCTGGTCTCCGTCGACGCACTCGCCGCCATGGTGACACGGGCTGCTCTTGCAGTCGTCTGTGTCTCTGTCGCAACTGTCGCCCGTCCAGCCTGTCAGACAGATGACGTCACAACTCCCTTCATCCAACCGGCTACAGTGCACTTCGCTTGATTAAATCACTTCCGGTCATTTTAATACTGCCGGAGGGTCACTTTTAATAGTGCACGCGTAAACAGTGAGCGACGTGTGAGCTTGCACGACTGCAATCCACAGCTATGTGTTTTCTACGTAACAACATCAATTTATATCGTGTACCTTTATTACGATTTCATGTAAAAACTACTCGACTTTTTAACCTTGTGGTTTACGCACATCACGACGCCTGCATGCCTACTGGCGTGTGTGGTGGTGATTTATAACTCCATGGGAACACACCACGAACATTGTACAGAAAGCGGCAAAATCATGCAGTAATTTTATAAGCCCACGCAATGCCGACGAATTTTAGTTGTTGTTTCTTTGAAAATACTACGGTACGGATTACAATTAATGCACAAAATACATTAGTATACTTTGACCATTTTCTAGCAAGAATCTTAGAGACGTTGCTACATTAGTTTACTTAGGAATCCGTGACGTCGGTGCATTAGAATTTAGTCACCTTCGTTGCAGAGTCTCGCTCCCGTTTGGTCGCAGTGGTAGTGGTCGGCGGACGTGGGCGCTGGACAGTGCTGGTCGCACGCTGTCGTGTAGTAATCTCTCTCGCAGTACACCCGCCAACTGAAGCTCAGACTGAAAGACATTTCATAAATCTTTTATTTCAGACAAAAGATACGATACATGTTATGTCCACAGTAATAAGGAAAAATTTAAACAAGTTTATAAGTGTATAAATTGTGCTGTATTCAATACTCTGAACAATGTTGTTCGTTGACGCAGATATCCTGCACACTGACTATATACATGTATCCATTTCTCTAAATTTAATATTACAACAGTCAGTGCCAGAACAAACACGACTAGTTCCACATTTCATATACATCGGTTTTGTAGACTCCCAAATACATGACTATAGGAAACAATAACATGCCGCACAGGGGCTTTTTCCATAATCAACCCTTAAGGAATATAAATACACATTAATGCAATAATATGTGAACATTTTTATTTCATCTCATGTTAGTAAGTTCTCAGTCGTCTCAGGTTTAATCTCAAACTCCATTCAGATGGTTCACAAAACTCATCGCGATGCATCCCCAATGCTGGCCCGTGCACCCAGCGGTAAGGTATTCTAACCCGTTACATGTTCGTGACATCGGCAGACAATTGCGTGAAGCAGGTTTCTTTAATCCAAATGTTCAGTTTCTAAAATTCCCAACCCATGAGACCATGCAATGTGAAACTGTGAAGGGGATTTCTAGTGTAGCCGTCGGTGGCCAAACTGCGAGCATTTGTGCACCTTGTGGAGCTCGGTGGCGTAGTATCTAGAGCTTCACACACTCAATCAAGAGATTTCGGGTTCGAATCCCCGTGTTACCATTCTGAACCTTGGGCAAGTTCTTTCACTCCACATTGCTCCAGTTCATTCATTCATATATATATATATATATATATATATATATATATATATATATATATATATATATATATATATATATATAAAGGAGTAGATGTTTATGTACGAATAGTTTTCGTACACGAATTGCAGCGTGGCTGAATGCTTCCAAGAGAAGTCGAGATGGTTTTCGAATGAACATGACTCCCAGGGAGTAAAGTGTATAGAAATAAACACGAATTACAGCGTGGCGAAATGCTTCTAGAGAAGTGAGACAACTTTTAAGAGAAGTGAGACAACTTTTAAGAGCACTTTTCAGCACTCTCTTTTAATCAATATTTTAAATACTATAATGACTTTTAGACTTGGCATTAAGCTTTTATTAATTATCGTTTGTTTATATGACGCGATCATGCTAATATTTAAATACATTTTGTTATACTGTATTTATATTTTATGCTTAATTAATTACTTTTTTGATGTATTATTATTTTACATATAAAGCGCCTTGAATAGTTTTTAACTAGAGTTGGCGCTATATAAGTATATTTATTTATTTATTTTATTTAAGTCGAGATGGTGTTCGACTAAACAGGTCTCCCAAGGAGTAAACTGTAAAACGCCGTGAGCAGTCTAAAGCAATGGATGCCGCTCTGTATAAGACCTTACCTTGTGTTTTTGCCTGAGCCGGGTCGCCTGGCCCTGCTGCCAGACACGGTCACCGGAGTCAGGTCGGGCTTCTGGGTCGACGGGGTGTTGTTTAACGCAATCAATATGAGGTCGACGAGTTGGGTGTTGCTGTCGGTAGACGAATCCATCTCGTGACTGCTCTGGGCACCAACGCACACGACTTTCACTTTCAGTTTGACATCGCCCTGTTAAAACATATAGGACAACAATTGACATCAATAGAGCTATCGTGATTGTTCTATATTTCGCAGTATCAGTGCGTTAACAGAAGAACGTCCGAATAACGGAGTCGAGAAGATGTTCAAATTAGTTGTAAACAAGCTGGAATGACATATGCCTACTGCTCTGCTAAGTTTACTTTCTACTGAATTTGCTTGACAAACTTCTTTATAAATCAACTTAAGTCTTCTATTACAGTCATTAATACAACATTGTGAATTAAGAGAATGAAGAGGGAGACTATGATCAATTCAATGGAAAAAAATCTTCAAACTTAGGCAAGGGGACTAACGCAAATATATAGGTTCATGGTTATTGTAACAATCACAATTTTGAAAACAAAACAATGCAAATAACGCAACTCACAAAGTTCTTAACCATTTTGCTATTTCGTAGAATAGTTAAACTTCCTGTGTAAATTACATGTAGTGTTTGCAAAGCGAATGATATACTAACCGGCCATCGCATCATTGTCTTTACAATCGGGTTAGCCACGCCTTTCATGTCAGCTCCGAAAGCAATGCCTGCTTCTGTCTCGAATATCCCAGTATCCCAGTGGCCATAACGGCATGTCGCGACGTGACTGGGGGGAACACAGTAATGTCTTTTAACTTCGTGTAGGCTTAAGTACATGTATAGCACATGTTTGTGTGTGTGTGTGTGTGTGTGTGTGTGTGTGTGTGTGTGTGTGTGTGTGTGTGTGTGTGTGTGTGTGTGTGTGTGTGTGTGTGTGTATGTGTGTGTGTGTGTGTGTGCGTGCGTGCGTGCGTGCGTGTGTGTGTGCGTGCGTGCGTGCGTGCGTGCGTGCGTGCGTGCGTGCGTGCGTGCGTGTGTGTGTGTGTGTGTGTGTGTGTCCGTGCGTGCAGGTGTGATTTTGCATGTACGTGGATGCGCGCATGCGTGCGTTGGTACATGCGTATCGTAGGTGTTGATCTCCATTTAGTCGACTGTGAAGTTTGAAGGAAATAACATGCACACACGCTGACGTTTTGTACAAACTCTTATCGAGAGTCCGACCCTTTTATCTATGTGTATCCCGCCCGTCTGAGGTATGTGTCGATTTAATTTTTAAACATATTCACGCTACTAGCATCCACACAATCAGCAGGTAATATGTTCCATTCATTTACAATCCTTTGTGAACATAAAAACTTTCTTATATCCAATCTACTCTGCTCCTTTGCTAATGTAAGTTCATGTCCTCTAGTCCTTTTATCTTTCTTAACTGAGAAAAAAATATTTCTATCAATATTTTCATAACCCTTCAATATTTTAAACACTTCTATCTGATCTCCTCTCAATCTCCTGGTCTCTAGTGTTGTTAAACCACATCTTTTAGGCGTATTTCGTAACTAAGATCCCTCAGTTTTGGTATCATTTTAGTTGCTCTCCTCTGCACTCTTTCTAGCATATCTATCTCCTTCCTGCGATATGGCCTCCACGCTTGAATACAATATTCTAAATGAGGCCTAACTATTGTTTTGTACAGCGGTATTATTAGCTCTTTTTCCTTATACGTTATGTTTCGCCTAATTAATCCAAGGATTTGATTTCCCTTTGAAGCTGCAATTCCGCACTGCACTGAAACCTTTATATCAGCACTAATGGTTAACCCTAAGTCCTTTTCTTTTACAGTAGTACTTAGTACAGTACCCCCCCCCCCCCATTGTATATTCTACCTCTTCGTTCCCATGTCCTGTGTGGAGGCATTTACATTTCCCAAAATTGAACAGCATTTGCCACTTTTCGGACCATTTGATCAACCTGTCAAGATCATCTTGTAAATGCTGTCTATCTCCATCACTTTTAATCCTTCTAAACACTTTTGTATCATCCGCAAATTTCAACACCTTGCTTGTTATTTCATCATCCAAATCGTTGATATATATTAAGAATAATATAGGTCCTAATACTGATCCCTGTGGTACCCCACTCAATACCGATGTCCTGTTTGAAGTCTCCTCATCAACTACTACACGTTGTCGTCTGTCAATCAGCCATTGTTCTATCCAGTTTATTATACCATTTCCTATGCCATGGGCCTTTAGTTTAAGCAGTAATCTTTGATGTGGTACTTTGTCGAAAACTTTTTGAAAATCAAAGTAGCCTATATCTACTGGTGATCCTTCATCTACCCACTTAGTGACGTCTTCCAAAAAACATAACATATTTGTTAAGCATGACCTCGCTTTAAAAAAAACATGTTGACATGGGTTTATCAAGTTTTGTTTAACAAGAAAATCCACCAAGTGATCTTTAAATAGTCTTTCTAATAATTTACAAATCACTGATGTTAAACTCACTGGTCTATAGTTCTCTGACTTGTTTCTCGAACCTTTTTTTAAATCACGGTAATGTTTGTCTCTTTCCATTCTAAAGGAACCACTCCCTCTTCTAATGACAAGTTGAAAACTGTTGCAAGCGGTATGCTAATTTGTACGACAATTTCCAACAGTAGTTTGGGTGGAATACCATCCACTCCACTCCTTCATAGCCCTTATTTTCTTAGCTACCATTTCTGGGGTTACAATTAATTGTCCTAAATAGTCTGAATCTGCCCCCTTGAACTTAGTCTCTGGTACTGGCAGTGAACTAATATCTTCCCTGGTAAACACTGAACTAAAGTACTCATTCAGGTCTTTTTCCATTAAGAATCCCTCTGATATTATATTTCCAGCACTATCTTCTAGAGGACCGACCTTATCTTGAACTTTCTGTTTGCTTCGAACATACGCATAAAAACTCTTGCTGTCATGTTTTATATTACTAGCTAATTGTTGTTTATAGCTTCTCTTTGAATTTATAATTTCAGCTGTAGCTTGGTTAAGTGCTTCTTTATAACTGTTGTAGTCTTCATCATTTCCAGTACATCTATATGACTTCCACATCATTTGTTTATACTTAATTTTTCTAATGGCTTCTTTCGATAAGTGTTTCTTTTTGGACCGTTTTCCTTGTTTTTGAAGGATACAAATTTATCGACTATGCACTTAATTTCACCCTTTAATATATTCCAGCATTCTGTTGCTGTCTTATTTTTCAGTGTTTTATTCCAGTCTATCTCTGCTAAATATTTCCTCATGTCCTTATACCTTCCTTTGTGGAAATTTCTCCTATACTGCTTTTGACTATTCCTTTCTGATTTTACTTTGATGGTAAAATGTATCTGGTTGTGATCGCTACTCCCCAGTGGCTCACATATCTTGACATTGTCAACTAATTCATTCTGTGAGTACAAAGCTATGTCTAACACATTCTTACCCCTGGTTGGTTCTAGCACATGTTGAGAAAGGAAAGTATCTTGAACTAAAACTAAAAACGTGTGGTCCTCACTCCCCAAACTCTGCAGAGATTTCCATTGTATATGCCCGTGGTTAAAATCCCACATAATAATACAGTCCCGTTTGCTTACTTCTCTTATAGCGTTTTGTATTTTTTCATTCTCTTCTATGCTTATGTTTGGACTTCGATAAACTAACCCAACTGTTAACGTTGAGTTTCCTGTAACTATGTTACACCAAACAGCTTCTTCGCAATCTGCTTCTCTTTCTAATTTTATTTCATAAGCCTGGATAGATTCTTTAATATATAAAATAACTCCACCTCCCTTTCTTCCTATTCTATCTTTTCAAAACATGACATATCCTGTCAGTCCCAATTCAGCTTCTGATATATCGGTGGTGGTGCAGGATTTGGTTATACCTATTATATGAGGGTCAGTATCTTCTACCATAATGTTTAGTTCATTTCTTTTGTTTACTATACTCCTTGCATTTAAACAAACCCATTTATATCCAGCTTCAGAAGAGTATTTCAGACTGTTATTTGCTGATTTATTTGTGCTGTCTTTATCTACGCCTCCATTTTCAGGCTTTTCTGTGAGTCCCCCTGCGAATCTAGTTTAAATAGATGCAACCTGTCCCTTGAGGCGGCATACATCATTTTCTCACCCGTTCTTGCCATCGACGCAGAAGCGGAACTTGTATGAGCTGTGCGCCTCCTGGCGACTGCCGTGATCTCGATGACTGCCCGGACACGGAAAGGAGGCCCACGTCTTCCCTCCGGGGTTACTGAACGAAGCCAGCTTCAGCTCGAATACGGCTCCACCGTGGACACCCAGCAGTGATACCTGGCGGCAAGACCAAACCAGATTAGTTATATCGACTTACTGGCAGTAACAGAACACATGAAAAAGTGTTGATGGATGAACGCACTATATTTTTGCACAGACTGTTTAAATGTTATTCATCTCTCTCTACTATGTGTATCATCTACGCTTTGTGCACTAGGTCTTATACTAACGTTGTTTGCCTTGTTTTGGACCACGCCTTCATAACAGGCTTTCAACAATATAACATTTATAAATTGAATGTATTATAAAAAATAACAGAATAAAATGTATGCTATTTTTGAATAACGAAACGGAGCAGGACCCCGAAAATACAATGCGAAGCACGCGCATTAATTGATCCGCTAGAAGTATAATATACGGTAGTATTTCGTATATGTATACGAGATGGGAGGATTGCGTGAAGACAGCGGGCTGTTGATAGGAGACAATAAAAAAGAACAGAACGAAGAGTAAAATGCAGTATCTGCCCGTCACCCTTGTACAGGAGAGAAGAATGTTGTGCTCAACGTTATTGCAGCCACATTTTGATTATGCCTGCAATGCATAGTACAGGGGATTACACGCAGAGGTCAAAACTAAACTACAGACAGCTAAAAATAAGATAATTAGGCATCTCTTTAAATGTAGGCGACATATATGTTTCAGTGATTTTAAGAAATGTAATATGTAAATGGAAGATTCGACTATCTAGCTCTTACTTTAATGTACCATGTTTTCAATAATTCAGCCCCCTCGTACATGTGTGATATAAATAGAATTAGACATCACTATGACACGCGTGGAAACACCGCTTCCTACGTTGTACCTCATGTCAAGGGCCTGGGAAACAACTATTTTAATTATACAATGGCATCAAATTATGGAATAAAATTCAATTAAAAGTGCAATCCTTACAATAAACAACATATGCTTAACAAAAATGTAAGACCAGTTTGATGAATCGAACGAATGTGAAAGAAGAAAGTGAATTTGTATTGTAGTGTTTTTATTTTTTATTATTTTTTATTTTAGCTGGTTTTTATATGTTCTTGTGAATTGTCTCTTGTACTTATTTATCTATGTATGTATTATATATATATATATATATATATATAGGTCCGCTATTGAAATAAGATGATTGCACTTATGCAGTTTCTTTCCAGTGCTCCTGTTTTATGGCAAACAAGTCTGTGTACTGTGATATATTGTAAATAATATACTACTACTATACAACTACTACAACAGGGAACAAGGCGGAAGAACTCACATTTGTGACCTTACCAAATTAAAATCTTACTAATAAAAATAGTGTCAACTAGCGATTAACCCTAAGTGTTGGTTACCTATCTAAATACATTAAAACCTGTCCATAACGGTCATCGTCGGGACTGCACAAAATTACAGTTATAGGCAGGTTGCCGTTATCGAGAGTTTCTTAACTTGGATATTCACTAGGTGGAGCCACAGTATTATGGATGGTTACGTTGACGTTCGCTAGTTGGTACTATCGCGAACGATGCAAACCTAGCGTTAACAATAATATAAAATTAATACACTACACAACTTCCTATATTTAACTGATGGTCCAAAAAGGACCATCAATTAACTATAGGAAGTTTGGGCCATGTTGAAATCAATCACGCCCTCCAAGTAAAGGCGAACAAAAAAGATTTGATATCCAAAAGGAAACACGAGGGTGTGAACGAGTGCAAGGCAGGCGTTGACCCAGATTTGCTCAGGGGGATTATCAATACAATTTAACCTACCCCAAATGGTAGATAACGGGCCATTTTAATATTTACCTAAGCAGTCTCTGCAGCTATGCCAAGCCGCCTAGGTAAATATTACAACAGCCCGCTTCAATGGCTTATCTTATCAATACAGTTTGAGCTACAGCCCATTGTAATATTTATCTAGGCAGTCTCGATCTCCAGGTCCAGCTACGCCAAGCCACCTAGGTCCTAGGTAAATATTACAACAGCCTGCTTCCATCTGTGGCTACATGCTCATGGCTTCTCCGAGTTCACTTTGGACATCAAAGCTGATTCTAGTCCTCTTTGCTGGAGTAAAGGAGCCACATAGCGGCTGCAACAAGCTGATGACCCCATGCGAGACTCGATTGCAATTTGATAGTCCCGCGTATACGCATTGACACCGACGCGATGACGTTTTATTCATGAAAATTATGGATTCCCTTTAACCTGCCCGCAAGCGGCAGGATGACTATGAATGGTTCGGTCCAAATCAACTGACCGTTATACGCAATGGAAAGGTTACCGTTACGGTCAGGTAGTGGGTAGTGCAAACTAATAGGAAGTCATTCGGGACTTTCAAAAGTGACCGTTATATCCAGGTTATCGTTATGGACAGGTGCCCGTTAAGACAGGTTTTACTGTATTACTATTTAACTACTAGCTATGAACTGCTACTTTGACTTATATTAGGTGTATCAATTAAAAAGCGACCTTCAACTGAAACCCAACAAATTAGTGTTGTTACTGGGTAGGACGATGTTGATGACACCTTCAAACAAAGGAGATTGTTAGATCTACTCCGAATCAACCTCTCACCTGTACGAAGATTAGCAGTGACACCGAGAAAGCGCGCAATGCGTGACCACGTATTTGGTTCAGGGGGCGCCACTTGTTTCCACTTCCGCTGAAGACATCCATCGACTCCTTATTGGCAACAGCGGGCTATCCTGCAAACATAACTCAATTCGTTTAGAGTAAGTTTACTACAACAAAATCAATAACAACTTCATAATTCTTCTAAATTCATACCTCTCACAATTAAAATAATGAACTAAACCTCTATATTATGTTTAATTATTTAATATCTGGTATGAACATGCCAGCAAGCTCTCTGGAACATTTCGCTTCTAAAATGATCCAACTGATTAACGTTGTTCACTAGCAGTACAAGGATTATGCAATTTGTCGATGCATGGCACATATCACCGACACAACGCGCTCGCAGATACTCGATGTATGTTCAACATGACGACGGTCGGAGAAAATGTGAAGTTCACGTCCTTCGACAGGCCCTAGTCGTGGTAGAGTTGAATTCAGCATGGGCGTACGACTGGACCGTACCGGCCATGGCCGAACCATTTTTCCCCCCAAGACGTTGATCTTGGCTGACTGTATGCGTACCCTCAAAACACTACTATTAAGTTCAAAACACTGCCCCTACGCACGCTCAAAACACTACCCAATTTCAAAACACTACCGTCGATATATTTTACAAGCCAATTACATTAGACACCTTTTGAGAATCATCCTCTACATTAGGTTAGCGTTGAGTTCGTAATCGTTGGAGCCAATTAGACAACGGAAATAAATAGTTAGTGTAAATGACATAATATTAATTATTAAGTTTAAAGCCATTATTGTAACGAGTTATGGTTTGAGTTAGTTATCGTTGAGGTTCAGGTTAATTATAGTTTAATCGTTGGAACTAGTCAGACGACGGGACTAAATAGTTAGGTGATAATCAGACGACTGGAATAAATCATTATTCATCATTGTTAACATTATTATTAGTATTAGTTTTGGTTGTTGTCAATCGTGGTGGGTTAGGATTATATGTAGCATAGTCACTATAACCAATCAGACGATGAAAATTAATATTTTATGTGAAATGTCATTATTCATTAAGATTAAGATTATTAGTATTAATAGTTATGGTTGGAGCCAGTTATGATTGGGGTTAAGGTAATCGTTTGAACCAATCACATGATGGATATAAATAGGTAATGTGAAATGTCATTATGGATTAAGACTATTATTGTAATTAGTAATCGCATAATCGTTATAATCAATCAGATTGTAATAAATAGTTAGCATGAAATGGCCTTATTAATTAGGTTAAGGTTATTACCATTACATGTGGATGGAGTTAGGGTAATTGTTGGAACCAATCAGACAACGAGAATAAATAGTTAATGTGAAATGTCATTATTAATTAGTGTTAAGATTATTATTATGATTAGTTGTGGTTGGAGTCAGTTATGGTTGGGGTTGGTAATAGCTGGATTTGTTTATGGTTAGGATTAAGTTCCAAACGATTACACCGACGACCTCACTGTATGTCTAAATTGTCTATACTTAATAATAATAATGACAAACTTCTATAGCACCTAAATCCCCAGGAATCTGAGCACAGAGGCGCAACATACAAGAATCATTGGGCAAAATCGTTAACAGGGACAAGCAAGAGTCGTCATTAGATCAAGGGGCCGCCGATGGTTAGGGGGAATGCAATTTAAAATAAATAAGTCTTTATTTTTTTTACGGAAGGAATTTATAGTTTCAAATGATTTAAAGCGATAGGCGATAGGATGTTGATTCCAGATTGTGGGTGTAGCTACAGAAAAAGCACGTTTGCTGATACTAAGCTTGTTTTTGGAACAAAAAGTCGTTGTGAAACAGATGATCTGAGATTCCTGGGGATATCGGAAAAACCAAGGAGACTAAACAAATAGGATGGGTGCTACGTAGAAAGGGTACGATGTGTGATAGTGGCTAATTTGAATTGTATTCGATACGTAACTAGAAGTCAATGCAACTGTCTAAGTAGGGGCAGAGATTGTGAGAAACGAGGTGCTTTTAGTACCACACGTGCTAAACAATTATGTACACGTTGGAGTTTAGCTATGTCCTTTTTAGCAATGTCGTTTAGGAGTGAGTTGCAGTAGTCAAGACGACTGCTAATTAGAGAAACTGATGTTGTTTCAGCAGTAGATAAAGACAAATAACGCCGAATTCGGCGGACATCACGTATATGGTAGAAACAGGATTTACATACTTGAGAAATGTTCTGCTTAAAGCTGAAATAACAGTCAAAAGATAACACCTAGTTTACGAACAGTATCTGATGGTGATGTATCATTACCAAGCAATTTAACTGGAAATACAATACATCAAAATATATATTTCATTTTAATAATCTAGATCTATCCAGCCAGTAATTACACTAACGTGATTATATGATTAAGCCTACAGCGGTGTATTTAGGGTCTCTGTGGAACGACGCCATACACGAGCCTCAATTCTATCTCCACAGCTATTAACTTCGCCCACCCCACACGTATTTTGAATACGAACATCTCCCGGACGTTTCCCCAGACGTCCCCCCCCCCCCCGCCGACAATAAGCAATTTAAAATAATGAAATGACGCTATACGAATTCGTGCATTCCATGATCTTATCTCTGACACGACGAAGTTTATTAATAACAGCAGTCTGGTGTCAATAGCTTTAATTTTAATATTTTCGTAACCCTTATTACCAAGATATCCTACCCCATCTAAAGCTTCGTATCACTTGTTCGGAGAACCCTGACCCCCATCAAGCGATACCTACTTTATGAATGGCCTCAAACACATAGAAATTAAAAAAATCGCGAAAAATATAAGGGTAATGTTTTGAACTTAACAGTAGTGTTTTGATGGTATGCTCAAAACACTACGGTAGTGTTTTGAAAGTACACACAACACACAACCGGGTTTGACTAACACGTGTAAGAAACTCGCAACGTCGCGAACTACAATTTTGATCAAAATTCAAACATCGACTACAGTGGGTAACTTTAACATACAAAATAGGGGCAATGCCCCCAGCCTTTCATATGCCGCCAGTCAGTCCAATTTGCCCCCTTCAACCCTGCCCCTATCTTGCCTTGTCACAAGTTATCAGCCCATTCTTAAATTACATATTTAGAATTTATGTGAGACTATTTTAAAATTATACAATTGACAACAGTGTCCGAAAAGGGCAGAGTCATGAAAAGGCACTTTCGGTGGTAAACAGGCAAACGTTCAAGATTATAAATGGCAATTTATTGAGAGGAACGTCCTGATTATGTTCTCATAAAAATGCAGCTAGTTGGGGGTCTAGGTCCATGTGGAAATGGACTAGGTGTACCAAAACTTTATGCTGTCAAAAGCAAAAATTTGATGTCATAACAGAACAGACTGTTGGGGGGTGAAGTCCCTAAAAAGTACTTTCACTATTAAAAAGGACGTAGGTTGCGATGCAATTAGAATCTCCTCTCAGTAGTAATAAACACAATACATGCTAGAACTATGTTCCAAAAGAGCATTTTGATTTTAGAATAAATCAATTTTATCACTGAAGGACAAGTAAGTAGAACAATGTTCCAAACTCGCACTTTAATTGACAAAATACCTCACTAGAAAATAGTAAAAGGGGAATGCATGCTCTTGGTTTAGTGCGTAATTTGAATTGACTAAAGAAAGTATTTCCTCAGCTTAACAAAATGTTCAACATAATAATAGTTTGGGTTATAACATCCTTGGCTTTGGGGTCAGCTCGACATAAATGATTAAAAACATGTGCCACTGTGTAGTAGCGTGACAACTGACAAACTAGTGGATAATTAAGATATAGGTAATTTGAAATAAAATTGCAATAAGATGCAGCTTTGTGTTCTAAATTAAAACGTGTTTTGCAGTGATGTCTCTACTGTAATAGGTTCGGAGGAGTGAGAACTATTATGATATGACGCCAGGTCAATAGCAGTCCACGGGCTTCGACAGTCCTCAATCTGCCATGCTTTTGTCACAAAGGTAAGAGTCTATATTCCGTTATCAAAAAGGAAAAGGTGCTATAAAAAGACACTCTATGGGGGCATGGTCCAAAACATTGCACTTTCACGGTGAAAAGGACAACGCATTCCATTCAATTAGACTTTTGCATTTTAATTTAAAAAAACATACCTCACTGGAAAAGAGGAAAGCGTATTCCTAGTTGAGTTCGTCACCTTCATTGACTACGACAATGACTCCGGCTTAACAAAATGCTCAGTTTAACCAATGTATGTGTGTGATATTTGTGTTTGTGTGTGTGCGTGCGTGTGTGCGTGTGTGCGTGTGTGCGTGTGTGCGTGTGTGCGTGTGTGCGTGTGTGCGTGTGTGCGTGTGTGCGTGTGTGCGTGTGTGCGTGACATTGGCACCTATTTGCAGCTATAGATAAAGGCAATATAGTATATCATAACTAGTGAGTTTTAATAAATGACATTGGAACGATCAATTGTTTTAGGGCGGAAACAGTGTTACCAAGTATACCAATAATTGTATGCACCATCATGTTTCAATATTTAAAATTTCCAACACCACGGAGGGAGATATCCTTCCCTAAACCAATTCCGTTCGATGCTCTCGTTTGTTGGGCTGGACCGCTTTTGAAAGCCCTGCTACGCCTATGTAATAGTCAAATAATAATAAACACTATTGCATTGCTAGCTACGCTATTGGCATAGGGGTAGACATAAGCATATATGAATATATTTACCATGCTCGCTGTGCGCGAAAATCCAAGAGCATTGTACGGGATACTACCCACCCAGCCAACCATCTCTTTGAACTTCTTCCCTCTGGCAAGCGCTATAGAAGTGTTAAGACAAGGACCACTAGATTTATAAGTAGTTTTTATCCGCAGGCTGTGAGTCACTTGAACCGCGAGATGCCATGATACTGTTTCAGTCGGTTTAGATTATATGTCGTCATGCTAAATTATTTATTTATTATTTTTTAAGTTATTTATTTATTTTTATTATTTATTTATTTATTATTTATTAACTTGACTACATGTATGTACATACTTTTTAACTGCCAGCTTGGTTTTTATATCGTCAGCTAAGTTATTTATACATTTATTTATTATTTATTTAACTACATGTATATTTTTTTACTTTTTAGGTAACGTTCAGACGGTATTACTATTATGGTATCAAGTTCACTTTATGTCAATAGATGTACGACTGTCTTAAAATATGTTGGCAGTTGGCTTTGGTTTAAATGTATACTAGTTTTAGCTTCTGATTGTATAATTTGCGTGTGCATGATGGGGGGCAGGGGAGACAAGCGTGCATGTATGTTGACGCCACAACGCCAATAATTCCTCGTACATTTGAAATGCTACTTGGTAATAAACAGTCTGAATCTGAATATTGTGTTAGGGCATTCGTCATGTTGCCACGTCCCTGACACAGGGGCCATTTTCCGGAAGTAGTTTGATTGATTTATCCCTTAAACGTGACGATCTTGACATGTAGAGGGCATTTTGAAAAAAATCTTACGTCCAACCCCTGGGGCGTAGATTAATCCATGAACACACACGCACGCACGCACACGCGCACACACGCACACGCACATACGCACACACGCACTCACGCACACACGCACACACATACACACACAAGCTCGATTATATATTGTTAGATAATGCCATTTATTCGTGCGCAGAACTCTACGTTTGTCGTGCATTGACATCAGTGTCTGTCGAAAGCAGTTGGCAGCATTGTTGTGTAACATATATCGACTTTTCGTCTGTTTTACGTTGTCCACATGTTCCGCAGAAGAGCACAGCTTCTACGGTTGCCATCAATACAGAGGCCGATCGGTGTGTGTATGTGTGGGGAGGGTAGCAAACTGGGTCAGTCGGTGACCATTCGGTTTAATGTCGGCACATTACTGACGTGGAAGACATCAATCTTGTTGTCTATCACTTGTTTTGCTCAACATCCTCCAGGTCGTCGTAAATAATGTTCCAGTCCGTTTAACTACGACTTTGGGGTTCTCCAGATGACGTAGGCAGGTAAACGTCAGAGTAACGTGACTGCGGCCAGTCAGCTTGTCTTAGTCTTGGTAAAGTGATGGCCAACACTCCTTAGGAGTCAAACGGTCAGGGTTGAGTGCGCATGCTAGTTGGATTATTAGTCGAGCATTAGTCGTAACGTTTTATGTTCACGCGGACCCGCAACAACAACCAAATACGCCGGTGTGTAAACACAGACAGCTCACTCACCCGTACATACATGATCCGTCTGTAAGGACATGTAGGCTATAAATAGTTATCTTTGAGCAAGTCGGTGTTCAGCCGATGACGTTTGTAGAGGGGTCAGAGTACAGTTAGTCTCCCTGTTGTGTTTAAAAAAAAATACAATACCTAGAAAATGGTGATATTTGAAATTTGAAAAAAAAGTGTTATGGGAAATTACTGTAACCGATCAGGCGCATTAGCAGGTAAAGTACTATTGAATGTATCGGCAGTGCAGTGACGCATCAACAACTCAATTCACGTCAAAAAACGCTTGTACTTCAACGAGGCTGTCTGTTCGACCTCTTTTAACATAATGTTCTCAGTACTAAAATAAGTATGTTGATAGCATGCTGCCCGTCGAGTTGCGCTTAATAATCCCGAATCAGTACACACTAACATAGTTTGAATATTGCTTCCGCGAGCTAATAATTACCATCTCTCGCTAGACGACTTGCAAGTCAGACGCAAAACTGTCATGGATTAATCAAAGAAGCCCTCGGAAGAAAGTAGCACCTTCTTTTTTTTAATTGATAAATGACAGTCCAGAATTATTTTCGTCAAGCCCCGCTCAGACTATTGACATCTACAATTTCTACATCACTCGCCAGCATCTACAACGTTCCAGTTATCAGTGTGAGTGCTCCTAATTGTTGGGTACAACTTCTACAACAGGTGTTATATTAATTTCGAAAAATGAATCTGATCCAACATTTGTCCGTAATCTGAGCGCTAACCACAACTCAACGCCACGCACAGCTGGCAGTGTGAACGCACATACAACTTCGTACACGTACAACTTATATAACTTCTGCAATAGTACGTAATGTGTACTGACTCGACCAGCCAGTCAGTGCAATCATCATCCGACATGTCAGAATCGAATGGAGCAAAAGAAGGGGAGCTAATTCAAATGTGGCGGACGCCCCTCATACTATATGCAACGACAGCAAAGTCCTACACAAACAGGGGAATAAATATGCGGCTGTCTCGCTCTTCGGGTCACTTTATCACAGTTCAGTGATAATAGCGAGGTTTCATGCACCTTACCAACTGATCGTGTTTATGCGTGAATGTTTCCTGGTCGAAATATTCAAATTACAAACACAATTTAGGTTTAATAAACGCACCTTGGTGGGCAGTATGCCTTATACACACCTTCAACATGTTTACTTTAATAATTATGATATGAACATTATATTAAACAAATGAGAAACAGTAAATCTTGTTTTAAGGTACATTATCACGTCTTGCCCTCCTCCTACTCAACACACCGATACTTCATTACAAAATGTGTATCCTATCAAAGGTTATGGCTTGTCTAACCTGTTCTAAATGAAGAATCAAGAGGTATTGTCACATACATGGTTGAACTGGCACATATTGTATTGGTGTATATTTCATCTAGGGTAAGATTATGATAAAATTATTACATGTATTGCAGTATCGTCAAGCTTGGTGTGCATTTAAATATGACTGATGCTCTTTGGCTTACACTAAACCTGGGCTAAACAAAATTCAACTTTATGCAGAGCAAATTGTTTAGTCTAGAAAAAACACCCCGTCCGTTCCTCTATCCCTTCGTCCCACGTTCCCTCCTCCACTCGTCCCACCCTCTCTTCCCTCTCTCCTTCTACCTCCCTCTATCTCTACCTACCCTCTCTCCCCCATCTCCCCCCCCTCTCTCTCTCTTTTTGATAATCGGCACAAAAGTCGCATGGTAACCATTTATTTGGCAAAGGTCACGCATTGTCCCGGGCTTTTGTTGGTATACGACACAATTACAAACACACTATTGGCGTCGGTCCAGTGCAAAAACAGCCCCAGTATTTATTTAATTTGTATAATGTATAGTACAAACATTGATTCGTTCATTCAGCTGAATATTTAATAGTCCGACAACAGACCGAACGGTAAGTCATGCTTGAAACTTGTTCTGAGACGTGTCATTAACAACATCGACCCAAGCGCAGCAATCAACCAGCGGTGCGCGATGTTGGTATCATGCGAGTGTAATGGCTGTCTCGTGTTGACTGACAGACGAGTACTTACGTGCGCTAGATCTCCCTCACTGAGGCGTAATACCGCCGACGACACGCCACGACGATACGATATATTATATTCGACGATGTCCTAATGCTAGGTTAGGCCGTTGCCTTATATCCCCACTACTGAGGGTGTTCGTCGTATATCTAAGTGATATCGACTAGAAGCAACCTGTGGAGTTACTCGTCATGCATGATCGACCCCGTGACGCGTATGGGTGTTTCGGTGCCCTACTCTCTACTCACACACCGCCGCCAGTCAGTCTGAGTTGAAAGGAGCCCACTGTACAGCGTACAGTGAACATGCCCAAGACTGCCGATACGCTCTGTCTGGCGCTAAGCAACAATCGATACGTAAAAATAGCTACTAAACAACCGCTACAATGCCAATCCCACAGCTTGTTGGTTATGTTGAATTATGAATTAGCTATCGATGATGCAGATACGTTCGGAACTCGGAAAACCGTGGCATGACAGTTACGAACACTGATTCCACAACTCAAATAAATCACCCATTTCACTTAGGCCACTCACATAGTAATAAACACGATTTACTATAATGTAAGTTTCCCCAGTGTGTGTGTGCATGTGTGTGTGTGTGTGTGTGTGTGTGCGTGTGTGCGTGCGTGCGTGCGTGCGTCGGCGGTGGCGGTGGTGGTGGGTCTGGTATACACACAACCGTCGGACCTGCAATATGCTGCACTTTCCATGAATATTTAATAAACTAATCAGTAGCGAGATCTAGACGTCTGGTGAAAAACAACAGAAGGTCAGTGTGACCACTCGGCGGAATTGTAAAACTGGCCAAATGAGCTGCCTCCTTACTGTCTGTCTACAGGTTGTACTTACATATTATATCCTATATTCTATTCCTCCATTATATCATAGTCTCTCTGTTTCTGTCTGTCTGTCTGTCTGTCTCTTTGTCTATATGCATGTCTCCTCTCTCTCTTTCTCTCTCTCTCCGTCTCCCCCTCCCTCCCTTCTTCACTCCCTCTCTCACTCACTCTCTACCCCCCCCTCTTTTTTTCTCCCCTCACTCTTCCCCTCCGTCCCTCCCTACTTCGTCCGTCCGTGTCCGTCCGTCCGTCCCCCTCTCACTGTTCTGTTGCTGTATGGATTGCGTACGTCTTTGATGCGTAGAGCATTACAGAGCCACAGAAATTCAGACAAGCTTTAATACCCGACTAATAACCTAGCATGCGCACCCAACCCTGACCGTATGACTCCTAAGAAGTGTTAGCCAGTACTCAACCAAGACCAAGACTTCATAGTGTCGGCACACCGCGGGTTTAACAAGTATTTAATAAGATTGCCACCCAGAGAATTAACTCTAGGTGGCAGGTGGACAAGGAAGCCCTTTGGCTTATCGAGAGTCCAACCCTTTTATCTATGTGTATCCCGTCCTTCTGAGGTATGTGTCGATCTTATTTTTAAACATATTCACGCTACTAACATCCACACAATCAGCAGATAATATGTTCCATTCGTTTACAGTGAATGTGAAAATTAGAACTTTCTTATATCTAATCTATACTGCTCCTTTGCTAATGTAACTTCGTGTCCTCTAGTCCTTCTAACTTTCTTAACTAAAAAAAACATATTTCTATTAATATTTTCATTACCATTCAATATTTTAAACACTTCTATCTGATCTCCTCTCAATTTCCTGGTCTATAGTGTTGTTAAACCACATTCTTTTAGGCGAATTTCATAACTAAGATCCCTCAGTTTTGGTATAATTTTAATCGCTCTCCTCTGTACTCTTTCTAGCATATCTATGTCCTTCTTACGGTATGGCCTCCACGCTTGTATACAATATTATAAATGGTGTCTCACTATTGTTTTGTACAGCGGTATTATTCGTTTTTTTCCTGATACGCTATATTTCGCCTAATTAATCCAAGGATTTGATTTCCCGTTGAAGCTGCATTTCCGCACTGCTCTGAAACCTTCATATCAGCACTAATGGTTAACCCTAAGTCCTTTTCTTTTACAGTAGTACTTAGTACAGTACCCCATTGCATATTCTACATCTTCGTTCCCATGTCCTGTGTGGAGGCATTTACATTTCCCAAAATTGAACAGCATTTGCCACTTTTCAGACCATTTGATCAACCTGTCAAGATCATCTTGTAAATGCTGTCTATATCCAACACTTTTAATCCTTCTAAACACTTGTGTATCATCTGCCAATTTCAACACCTTGCTTGTTATTTCATCATCCAAATCTTTCATATATATTAAGAATAATATAGGTCCTAGTACTGATCGTTGTGGTACCCCACTCAATACCGATTTCCAGTTTGAAGCCTCCCCATCAACTACTACACGTTATCTTCTGTTAATCAAGCCATTTTTCTATATCCAGTTTATTATACCATTTCCTCTGCCATGGGCCTTTAGTGTAAGCAATAATCTTTGATGTGGTACTTTGTCAAAAACTTTTTGAAAATCTAAGTAGATGATATATCTACTGGTGATCCCTCATTTACCCACTTAGTGATGTTTTCCCAAAAAAATAACATATTTGTTAAGCATGACATCACTTTTAAATACCCATATTGAGATGGGTTTATCAAGTTATGTTTAACAAGAAAATCCACCATGTGATCTTTAATTAGTCTTTCTAATAATTAGCAAATTAGTGATGTTAAACTGACTGGTCTATAGTTCTCTCACTTGTTTCTCGAACCTTTTTTAAATAACGGTATAATATGTTTGCCTCTTTCCATTCTAGAGGAACCACTCCCTCTTCTAATGACGAATTGAAAACTGTTGCAAGCGGTACGCTAATTTGTTCTACAATTTCCAGTAGTAGTTTGGGCGGAATCCCATCCACTCCAGGTGATTTATTATCCTTCATAGCCCTTATTTTCTTAGCTACCATTTCCGGGGTTACAATTAAATAACTGTCCTAAATAGTCTAAACATGCCCCCTTGAACTTAGCCTCTTGTACTGGCAGTGAACTAATATCTTCCCTGGTAAACACTGAACTAAAATACTCATTCAGGTCTTCTGCCATTGAAAATCCCTCTGATGTTATATTTCCAGCATTATATTCTAGATGACCGGCCTTATCCTTAACTCTTTCTGTTTGCTTCGAACATACGCATACAAACTCTTGCTGTCATGTTTTATATTACTAGCAATTTTTTTTATAGCTTCTCTTTCAATTTCTAATTTCATTTGCAGCTTGGTTAAGTGCTTCTTTATAAATGTTGTAGTCTTCATCATTTGCAGTACATCTATATGACTTCCACATCATTTGTTTATACTTAATTTTTCTAATGGCTTCTTTCGATAAGTGTTTTCTTTTGGACCGTTTCCCTTGTTTTTTAAGGGTACTAATTTATCGACTATGCACTTAATTTAATTATTTAAGATATTCCAGCATTCTGTTGCTGTCTTATTCTTCAGTGTGTTATTCCAGTCTATCTTTGCTAAATATTTCCTCATGTCCTTATAACTTCCTTTGTGGAAATTTCTCCTATACTGCGCCATTAGGTGATCAAATGCACACTTCGAGTCACACAAACAAACACTAGTAGGTATGCGTAACTAGAACAGTGTTTTAATAAGAGAACACAAAACTGCAACTCACAACAGGAAGTATCCAAACATGCGAGGCCGTGACCCGGAAACTAGGGGTCACGACAATATTACCATTGAACTACAATCATGGAATAGTAACTAATAGCCATTGGCGTGACTTCTTTCTTCTCATAATTATGTATGCTACTATGAGATAGCTATCATATAGACATACAATAATGATTATAGAGATAAAGGTTCATGAGATGAAGTCTTTCAGATACTCAGGAGGCTTCCGAGTTCTTGTAGAGCGTCTCGGAGGTTCCTCGGGCGGACAGCTATGTTGATCTGGCTCGTATGACATTGTCGATTCGTTGTTGACTGTCGCCGTTTCTTGTCGATGAGACTCGGCTGTTGATGGTTCTACGGGCTGAGCTGCTGTGACTGGAGGGTACGAGAGTTGAACTGGTACGTCTGGAGGTTTCTCTGGAGGAACTGGGTCATCTGCGGGTGTTAGTTCGTCATACTGGTACGACACTGGAAGATCGTGGGTAGCTTCAGCTGCCACCTTGTAGCACTCTGTTCGCTTCACTCTGTATGACGTGGCACGCAACTGGTTACCGGCGAACTTGCTGATGTTGATCCATTCTCCTTCTGTGCTCACTACGAAATACCGACACCTGGAGCGTAGTATACTCTTGTCTGAGTACAAGTACACGATGTCGCCAATGTCGATATGTTGGGGTCTGGGTACTGAACCGCGAGGAGACTTCGATATTTGACTGTGTTCGTGGTTAGCGTTGCGCGAGGCATGCTGTTGTTGAATGATGCTATAGTCGTTCAGCGGTAATTGTTCGTTGGTGAATTGGTCACGCTGGGTCCACAGCTCACGAGCTGACATTCCTCTGTTTCGTACTCGGGCGTTGAGGCTGGCAGTAGCGACAGACAGTAGCACCTGCGTGATGGCGCCGCCTGTTGGTTGTTGGTGTAAAATTTCACCCTCGAGTTCCCGAATGGCTTTTTCGGCCACAGGGTTTTTGTTGATGTTTTTGTTGATGTTTTTGACCCGTCCTAGTTCGATGGTGAGTCGATACTTGTTCAACAGTGCGTCGTTGACGAGAGCTGCGAATCCAGGAGCTGGGTCTGTGCGTATTACGGCAGGAGGTCCATCAAGCGGTCGGAGGCCGATGCAGAGTTGAATGATGGAGTCCCGTAACGTGTCGCGTCGTTCGTCGTTGACGAAGCATGTTACCGTGTATGATGTTACACACTCGCGTAGCACCAAGATCAGTTGTCTTTCTCGTTTGATGATGTCGGCTGCATATGAGATACCCACTACTTCTGGGGGATCGTTGTTAGATTGCGCGATAGTTAGGTTTGGGGTGTTCCGTAACGACGTACAGTGATGACAGCTGCGCGAGGTGGACTCGACAGACTTGTCGAGGTCGAGAGCGAATACATAGCGATGCATGACTTGCTTTAGCTGGTACGAAGACGGGTGATCCAGTTGGATGTGCAGGGCCGTTACTAGTCCGTCTAGGACTTTTCGCGGTACGATGATGCACTCTCGTGTAGGACTCAGTGGGTCGTTACGTTGTACGACCAGTAGACCGTCACGAGCGATTGATGCGACGTTAAGGTATCTTTTGACGTCTTTCGCGTTTGTCACCTTTTTGGATGGTCGTGTTCCTTGTGTAAGGTGTGAATGAGTCGTTCGCAAGTCTTGGCAGTCTGCTTGAATGCCGAGACATGCTGAACGATTGGTGAACGGAAGTCGAGCTTTCCCAGATGTTATGTCGTCTGTTGTAACGCGTTGCATCACGACTGACTCTTCAGTCTGTCGTATATAGGAGCACACTTGGCACTGTTGTTCCCGGCATGTGGGTGCGTTGCGACTCGCGAAGTCTGATGGAACATTAGCTGAACCGGCGAGATGGCGAATAGTTGCCTGGTACCGACTGACGACTGATAGGAATGTCGATACGCGCGGGCTGACGGAGAATTCACCGCGACAAAGCTTCTAGTGGGCTTGTACGCAAGGCTTGCTGTCTGTGAGTATCGCTGTGTTGTGCGCTGACTGTACGATATACGGGCTGAAATGTCTGATAGCGGCTGCGATGGATAGTGCTTCTACTTCGCATGGCAACCAGGAGATCTGTCGTCCGCGGAGTTTTGCGCTGAAGAATCCGGCCAGCATCAATTTGCCATTGCGCATCACGTACAAGGTGGCTCCTAGACCGCACTGTTTGACAGCGCCGTCCGTCACTAGCCTTAGTTCGTCACTTGGCCGAGGTAATGTGATAGCCTTGTTAGTCTGAAGACTGGTTTGTGCGTGTTTGAAGGCTTCTCTTAATGCATCTGTCCATGTGACGCGATCACTTGACTGTTTGCCACCCGTTACTTCGTCGAACGGGGCGAGCAAGGCGGAGCATCCTGGTATGACGCGTGCTAGCATTTTGTAGGCTCCGACGAATGCTCGCATCGCTTTGACTGTGAGTGGAGCGTCGCAGCTGGCTAGGGTGGCGATGCGATGTTGGCTTGCATGGATGGAGCCGAGGTTCCACACCCAGCCAAGTATCGTGGTCGTAGTAGGGCACATCGTTGTTTTGGCAGCGGACAGGCGCAACCCGCTGTTGGCGAAGCTTTGGAGCAATCGTCTTACGTTCTGTTGGAGTTCGGCGATGGTGTTTCCTCCACAATATATGTCGTCTGCCAGTTTGGCGACGACACCTTCTTCAAGTAGATCTCCCAGTACGCGGCACAACAGCTCTTCGAGTGCGGTTTCGGACCCGGGCATGCCCATCGCTGAGCAAGCGTATACGCATACACCGCGGAACGGAGTGACTACTCCGCAGTACTTCATTGATTCACGCAATAGAGGGATTTGGTAGAACGCATTTGACATATCGGTAGTCGCTATGTACCTCCATTGTGCGATTTTTCGTAGGGTGTTGTCGACATCAGGCATCAATGAAGGCTGCGGCTTGCTATAGCGGCCTACGTCAGTGAAGGCAGTGACGAGTCGGTGTCCTCCGCTTTGCTTCTTTATCAGGAATGACGGGTTGAGGTACTCGACGTTGACCGGTACATCCTCAGGCCGGACGAACACGCCCATCGTCTCGAGTTCATCGAACTTGTTTTGGAGTTCTACGAGCTGGTTTCGTGCGTATTGGGGTAGGCGTCCTTTACGTTGGGGCGGTTGTACTGGGCCCATGTTGACAACAGCTTTGAATGGTCCCACGTGACCATTGTATCCACTGTAGCTTGGGTCGAATACGTCGTCATACTCTTCCACGATCGATCGGAATGCCGCTCGTTCGTCGGGGGAGAGCGCGTGATCAGGATCGATGGTGACCGCTGTTGAGTGTTTGATGGCAGTAGCATTCGAGCTGCGTGTGCGTATGCTTACGGCTATGCTGGTGCATTGACTGTCTGGTATGGATGTTGCCTTGTCGGGTACGAACACTTCTCTGATTTGGCAAAAGTGTTCGTTTCTTTTCAGTGTGCGAGTGGAGTTCGTGAGATTTGGTATGCGCAATACACCTTCTACGCTGGTGATTAGTGAAGGTTGTGGCCACACATCGTTCTCGTGTACTCCTTTGTTGCCGGTGGTATCGTGACGTGGTTCCAGAGCGAATGTGGCGTCTGCGATATACGCGTCTGAAGGCAGGTCGACTTCCACGAAGTCGCCTGGCCACACAGTGATGTTGGTTGGTGGTGCTCGCAGTATGTGGGCACGGCGGACTGCATGC
Source organism: Escarpia spicata (assembly GCA_963995525.1). Lineage (NCBI taxonomy): Eukaryota > Metazoa > Annelida > Polychaeta > Sabellida > Siboglinidae > Escarpia > Escarpia spicata. Next base: position 8,159,474 of record OZ023209.1, on the reverse strand, counting down.
ATGTTGAGGGCCCTCTGTGTTGTACCATATGTGTACGTGGTGCCATCTGCGAGGGTGATGGTTCGTTTGGCGGGACGGATGGTAATGTCGTTGACTTCCATAAATGTTGTCCCGGCCAGCATCTCGACATCCAGATTCTGTACCACTAGTCCACAGAACTGGAATGATTTATTTTTGCGGGCGAGTGATATGGTAATTTCGCCAACTATGGTTAGAGGCGATGATCCGTCAGCTTGGTGAGCCGATTGGGAAGAGTTCTTGATAATACACCCCAATCTCACTGCCGTGTCATGACGGATCATATTGTCCGTTGCACCGCTATCGATCGTCACTCGAACGGCGTGATGGTCGTGGAACGCGTCGAGGTAAGGCGATTGTCGTACATCGATACGTTGCACGGTAGTGGTGTTTACGGGGCGTTCGTCATAAACTTCGTAGGTATCGTCGTCGCCTTCATCGACTCCGTCGATGATATCACTGACTTTTCGTACCTTAGCCATGTAGCGGCGATCTTGTTCCGGAAGGTACGAGCACTCGCTGAGGAAGTGGTGTACATCACTGCGGCCTACTTGTTTGCAAAGAGGGCAAGTCTTCACGCTCGTGGGACGCCTAGGGTTGTTAGATGGTGCCGGTTGTCGTCTTGAGAACGCTGGTCTTTGTCCGCGTAGGTTAGGCCTAGTCTCGGTGCGCATAACCTTTGCGGTGTCAGCAGACGCAATCTCGTCTAGTAGTGATTCGAGTGCCTGTGATATTTCTGGCTTGATCGATGCTAGTGTTCTTGACCTCAGCTCTGTGCCATATCGTTGCTTTATGAGCTTAGGCAGTGCGGGGTTGATAAGTCGTAACCAGGTCAGTACTACCATGTTCTCTAGGGAAGGAGACATTTCTTCGTCAACGTGTATGACGTCACCGTGGTGCAGAATGACACTTCCCTCTTGTAGCATGTTGTCTTCAACGAAGGCCACTAGGCGCTGATACAAGTCTTCGGGGCGTTCGTCAGCTTGTAGGTGGATATCAGCAAAGTCCAGGAAATGGGCCCCTGTAGACTGGAACCCATAGTGCAGTCGGATAGTTTGCCAGATACCGGATAAACTGGTTGAGTTTTTGGCGATCGTGTTGCGCGATATGACTGGGCAATAGTTCGCTATTTGGCCTAACATTAGATCGAGCATGTAGGCTTGCTGAATGGCTGTATGACCATTATCGTCGGTGAAGCCGCGGTTTGGATGTGCTGCACATCGCTTCTCCCATTTAGCGTCAGTGGCGATAAACTGGGCGAAGTTTGGGTCGAGTGAGAGGGTGTAGACGAGGTTCTGGCGCCAGTTCTCAAATGTGTTGACCGTTTCCGTTTTTGTGAGGCACCACTGTCTCGGTGCGCGTTGCATGTTGTTAGCCATGTTGTTACCACACCTGCTAGTGATACAGAGCCGTTTCGGCTAGCTGTTTGCGCCGTGAGGTCGGCGGACTGTCAATGTGCATCTGCTTTTATTGCGCCCGTTTTGGTGAGAGGGTTCGTTGTGAGCGCTGCCACCACGCCATTAGGTGATCAAATGCACACTTCGAGTCACACAAACAAACACTAGTACGTATGCGTAACTAGAACAGTGTTTTAATAAGAGAACACAAAACTGCAACTCACAACAGGAAGTATCCAAACATGCGAGGCCGTGACCCGGAAACTAGGGGTCACGACAATATTACCATTGAACTACAATCATGGAATAGTAACTAATAGCCATTGGCGCTGCTTTTTACTATTCCTTTCTGATTTACTTTGATGGTAAATGTATCTGGTTGTGATCACTACTCCCCAGTGGCTCACATATCTTGACATTGTCAACTAATTCATTCTGTGAGGACAAACCTATGTCTAACACATTCTCACCTCTGGTTGCATGGTTGTAGCACATGTTGAGAAAGGAAAGTATTTTGTACTAAAACTAAAATCTTGTGGTCCTCACTCCCCATACTCTGTAAAGATTTCCATTGTATATGCCCTTGGTTAAAATCCCCCATAATAATACAGTCCCGTTTGCTTACTTCCCTTATAGCGTTTTGTATTTTTTCATTGTCTTCTATGCTTATGTTTGGACTTCGATAAACTAACCCAACCGTTAACGTTGAGTTTCCTGTAACTATGTTACACCATACAGCTTCTTCGCAATCTGCTTCTTTTTCTAATTTTATTTCATAAGCCTGGATAGATTTTTTTTTTTTTTAAATAACTCCAGCTCCCTTTCTTTCTATTCTATCTTTCCTAAACATTACATGACCTGTCAGTCCCAATTCGGCATCTGACATATCGATGATGGTCCAGATATTCATAGTTAACCACCACGAGGCGCCACTTTCGTTCAGGGAAGGTTGCAGAAGCACGGAGAGGTCAGATAGCTATTTAAAGTAAAACACTGACCACGGTACGTAACAATGACTAAGTTTGCATATAACTAATGATGGGAATAGTACATGCCATTGGAGTGATCGATGCAATACGGTAAAATGAACCACAGTCACAGACAATTTACAATATTATCTATTATCGCCCGATCTGGACTAGCCCATTCCGACATTCGTCTTGATTTGATTTATTTATTTTTTAAACTTGTATCGTTGCATGTCCCAAGTTCATTCAACGCGAAATTCTGTGGCGTTGAAGGACTATATCAATGAGCAGTTAGCAGTTAGTGACTGGAACTCCGTGTTTATACTGAACTGACACGGCAGTCTTTCACACACTCAGGCTCAGCCTAGGAGTAAGTCTAAGTTATAGACATGTTAAAATTAAGGCAGTCTTAAATTTAATTACTTAATTGGCCTAAATTATTTGCAAAACAATTAGACCAAAATGGGGTAGCATTTTTAACACACCCTGGCACAATTAATCGTGTATGTACGATATCTGCTAGTTACGTAATTTTAGTTTCTATTTATGTAACTTATGCAAATGTTTCATGTTGTATTATTAATCACATACATATTTTTACCAACCTGATTATTCATAGTTGTGTTTACAAAAATATATTTTTCACCAACAGATGTCTATGCAGCGATTGCTGTTGCCAGCAGGAGGCATTGCAGTAGCCATGTCATTTGCACACACAACAGTTTATGCAGCCGAGAAAAAGACACTCTACAAACCAAGTGAAGTGAGTACATTCCTATTCTCTAAACATATTTCGTCTGTCCAGAGAAGATAGAAGAAGCATGGAAGCACACTGTTAATAGAAACTTGTTTAGTGCTAAGCTTATTGTCAAGTAGTTTGATTCTGCAACATTAGTCTATCTCAGTGGTCAGTGTGAAGAGAACTACGTCTTCTATATTGAGTAATTGACCATCATACTTGAAGCCATCATCAGATATGATTGTTACAGGGATTGACACATTGGTTGGTGGGCTACAGACAGTAAACTATTCATAAATTGGTATAAAGTGTAATCTCGGGGTACCATAGTTTTACAGACACTATTTTAAGATAATAGACACTTTCAAATTCAGTGTAACTTAGTTTCAAATTCAAGAATCTTCCATATAATCTTTTAGAACATGAGTGATTGTTTTTGCTCGTATCTTTGGACTCATCTGGTCTTTCCTGCATGCACAATGATTTGTACACTCCTTCATAGCTGTGAGCAACAGATAATGTACAGCTGAACTGCAACTTGAACATTATTGTGATCATGTATAATGTATGTACACATTGTTTGTCACACTGACTGTTGACATTGGACTTTGACAGTTGCCGTTGTATGGAGATCCCGAGCCGCCCATGTTTGAGTTGGTTGAGCCTGAGGAGTGTCGTTACACTCAGGCCGTGTCATCTCTGAGGAAACAGACTTGGAGCTATCTCGACTCCATTCAGGTTGGTCTCAATACAAACCTAGGGTTTTACCGGCGAGAGGGTTTAGCTACCCATTAAAGGAATGTTAAGAAAGGGTACGGCACATGGCATGATTGGTTGTTGGGACTGTGTTTTTAGACCTCCAGCTGCACTCCCTGGTGCTCACAAACACCTCCAACTGCATCTCTTTAAGGCTTATCACAAACCTCCAACTATACCACCTTTGAGGCTAAGTCAAGAAAAATTGGGGGGCAAAACGGATCCGCAGAATATATTCAACAAAACACCCCATTGAGGCGTGTCAAGCAGAAATGTGGTCATGTGCAACACGTGCCCCTGGATCGCTTCCTGCAAACACCCCTTTTCAGCGACAATTTAATTTTCACTTATGATACCAAACTTATATGTATGACTGCTATCACAAAACATATATGTTATTATTATATCTATCAAATGATACACTTGGTATTTGCTGCTCTCTAATCTGTTTGGTTTTCTTTACTGACTACACTAGGTGGTGCATGTAGTGTAGCTGTGGTGTACTTGCGGAATGTTAACATTGAGTGAAGAGTGTCTTGTAACACTGATATCACATGTGTCACTCATGGCTGAACTCTGCTACAGGATAGCGTTGACAAAGTGAGAGACAAGTGGTCGGTGGCGAAGGCACACACAAATGGTGAGTGATCACACCTCTTCCTCACTCTTTCTCGTCTCCTCATATCAACACGTCCATGTTTAGTAATACACATGGTGATGGTCGGTTCCTTTTTATCCAAGTCATCAAGTCGTTTGGTTCCCCTGTAATCTATTGGTATGCTTCAGGAGTACCCAGCATTGTTTTGCAATGTACCAAATAATGATGTTTACTATTTTACGATAAACCCTGTTATTATGGAAACTATTAAAATGCTGTTTGTTAATTCAAGATTATGCATAATGTACACATTATGCTGTATGGTACAGTTTTGCATTTGTTTCTTCGACATTCTTCTGTACTAGAAAAAGCTGTTTCTTTGAGGATAGCAACAAACCTGGTTTAAGCCATGGGAGAAGTATAGGCTGTAAGAAACTGCCTCCATCACTTGCCACGAGACATGTAAGTCAACATGTTGTTGCAGAGAGTCTCACGTACATCCAGGAGGACGCCGGTCTACTTCCTCGCACTGCCCTTATCACTGTCGCTGGCCTCGGGGGCATAGTGGCAGGGTACAGGGGTAAGTCAGTCGGGGGGGGGGGGGGATAGTGGCTTGATACAGGGGTAAATCAATAATGCTTGTTATGGTTAATAGGGTGACATACTGGCTTGATTCAGCTGGTCAGACATCATCATGTTTGATTGAATGTATGAATTAATTAATTAAAATTTATTCAACAACAACAACATAATACAATTGCACAGTATGGTGTGCCAATGCTGCTGTTGAAGGAACGCAGCGCAGTCATGTGACTTATGAGATACTATGCCCTCCTCGAACTAAAACACGCGGTAAATACAATACGAATTATAAGAGATAAAGTACAAAGTAACAGTCACAATTGATTTATAAACTTGGTACAGTGGAGCTTGTGCTTTTAAAAGTTTACAAATATGCAGAAAGTAATGAAGACTTGAAACCATTAGTATGAGACATAGTGTGTCAACTGCAGCAGCCATTGCCAATTGTTTGCAACATGTTCCAGCCATTGTACATGTGTCAACTGCATGCCTAATTTGTTGTTGTACTGGTCCTGTATTAAATTGTCAGCATGAACACCACCATGCATGTAACACACATGGTTACTACAACTACAACGCTAGTAGGAGTAGTGGCAGGAATAGTAATAATACAGTGGTTTGATTCAGTGTTGGAAATGCCAGTTTTTGATATCTACCAGTATAAAAAAAGGAATTTTGACAGACAGGCAAACACATGGTCATGTGATATTCAGCATTAATAGAGCGTTGTCGTAAGTGTTCTTATGATGTTGGTGTGTTTGAAGGTGGAATCATTCGCAAGTTGTTCTACGGCACTGTGGGGACCCTGTCTGGGGTGTCCCTCTGTTACCCTAATGAGGCTGTCGAGTTTGGTCGGGTGGGATGGCACTTCACTATTGACCAGGCAGAGAAGGCCCTGGGAAGGAAGATACCAGGTAGGTCATTGCATTGTCTTTTGTCTCTCTCTCTACCTCTCTACGTCTCTACATCCCTCTCTCTACATCACTCTACCTCTCTCAACCTCTCTCTCTCTCTCTCTACCCCTCTCTCTCTCTCTCTATCTTTACTCTATCTCTTCCTCTACCTTTACTCTATCTCTCTCTCTCTACCTCTCTACCTTTTCTCTATCTCTCTCTTTACCTTTACTCTCTCTCTCTACCTTTACTCTCTCTCTCTCTCTCTCTCTCTCTACCTTTACTCTCTCTCTCACTCTTTATCTACCTCTCTCTCTCTCTACCTTTTACTCTCTGCAGCACCCATGGGCCGTGGTGCAACAATCCAGGGGCATTTATTATCACTCTTATAGTATTTTGATGGCCAATTCATTCCCACTAAACAATTTATTTCTGCTGTCCCCTAGAATCGTTTGTCAACTGAAAAATTAGTACCTATAAACGTTTGTAGTTTTTAATTTAAAATACATCACCACTTGGTAGATCAGCGGCCAATGGTCGAAATAAGTGAATGAACAGAGAAAGAAGTGAGTGGATCTTGGCACCTCGGAGGAGATTCACTTATAGTGCCTCCGAGTTAGAGTATTGATATATAGGTGTGTGATAGTGTATGTGTGCGTGGACATGTGCGTGCACCTGTGGGTATATGCATGTTGAACTTCAGGGTAAACAGAAGTAAGAGACGGCTTGTTAGACAGTACGAATATGACTTAAAATATTATCAATGAGGTATTCCTTGTGTCTTGTTGAAGGTTGTCTCTGGTTTCACTTGTAGGTTTGAGTTCTGCAGCAGATGAGCCTGAAAAGGTGAGTGGGAGGATGTTGCTGTGGCCTGCGTCTATACAGGTTGCTTCAGTGCACAGCTTACCGAAGCAATAAAACCACCTTCAAATACTAAACCTCAAAATTTGGTCAGTAGCCTCCAGTAGCACCATCCTTGTCGCTCATCAAAACAAACAAAATTGAAAAAGATATTGGGGGTTCAGTCCATCACGTCCACTGTTCCGATGCCTATATGTGGCAATTCAATAAAAACACTCTGATGTGATAATAATAGTTATTGTACCTATCAGGTAAATGTATGACTGGAACATCCACAGCCACAAACACAACGCACACACATTATTATATATTACACAATTCCATCTTCACTTTAAAACTTTAGAACTGCTTATCTTCCATGGGGGGGGGGGGTCCCGGGCATATCCATCCATCTGTTGACAACTTGAATACGGCTTATTTGTTCTGAGATTAACCTTGAACTTTTTTGTCTTGATGTGCCTGTGAGCTTTTTTCTGAGTAGAAGTTACCTTATTATTATTATTCGTTAAACAAAGACTCATTATTCAGCAACAACACGTATTCTTGTTTTACAAGTTGTGGACACATAGAGTACACTTAAATTAAATAGCAACAGTCCACCTAAGCTATGTAAAACGAAATCAGAATGGCAAGTTAAAAGAGTATGCCTCCTATTATGTGTACAAAGAATTAAATGTTGACTTAACGACAGCAAAGGTCGTTAACATTTTTTTATTTGTATATCAAGTTGACAACTGACATACAATAAGTCAACAAGTCAATTCTTTTGTTAAACTGAAATGCAGTGAACTTATTTCTAGTTAATTCACTGTTGTCAGTGGATTATGAACATAAAACTTGATTTGTTTTGGTTATACAGTGTCAGACAAAGGGTTAACTGGAATAAACTAAGCAGTTATGTTTACATGTTGTTTGATAGTATGAACATGTTTCACTTAAATAAAATCTATTTAAGTTGTATAGTAAAAAATAATTTTGCATATTTAACTTTTGACAGTAATGAACAGAAAAGATGTACGTATATAATTAACTTAACATTTTGTTTTCTCTTAACATATTTTGTTTATAATTAACTACAATAACGATTCACTGTTTTAATTTATTAACTGCATAAGTCTTTAGTGCTACTGAAATACCAAAAATAAAATGTAATATGAACCTGATTGCCGTATGTGAGTGTAGTGTGTGTACGTTTGTGGGCGGGTGTGTGTTGTGTGGTGTTGTGTACATCAGCATATAATTTAGTCAGTTAGCTTTATCGAAGGTATGTAATAAAATCATAATTAGTTGAGTAACTTTATTGTGAGATATTGACGTCTGTGTTGATGTACTGACATGCTGATGTGTTGACGTGTCGATGTATTGGGGTGTTGACTTCAGATTCAGACTGTTTATTACCAAGTAGCATTTAAAATGTACGAGGAATTCTTGGCATTGTGGCGTCAACACACATACACACTTGTCTCCCCTGCCCCCCCAACATGCACATGCAAAATATACTTGTTGATGTAGGTGTGCATATGTGTTGGTATGCAGATGTATAGGTGTGCAGATGTGTTGGTGTGTAGATGTGTTTGTATGTAGATGTGCTAGTGTGTAGGTGTGCAGATGTGTTGGTGTGCTTGGGGTAATACCCAAGCACACCAACATCTGTGTTGATGTGTTGCAGGTGGAGACAGCCGAGAGTAGTCAGCCAAGCACTGAGAACAAAACAAAGCCTGTCTCCCCTGCCTCGCTGGTTGACATGGGAATGTCTCGGGAAGAAGACAATGACATGTATACTGAACACGCAAGGAACTAACTCAAGACAATGACACGTATCCTGATCATGCCAGGAAATATGCACAGAACACGCAAAGAAGAAACTCAAAACAATTACATTTACACTGAACACGCAAGGAAGTAACTCAAGACAATGACATGTATATATCCGTGCCTTCCTAGACTTGTGACACGGTTAGCCATGCATTGTTGTGATGTTTTACAGACAGTTTCTCTATGCCAGTGTCAGTGCATGGAACACTGTATCCAAGAGTGAACAAGTTGATTCTTCAAGTTTCCTGTCCTAATATTAATAATAAATGCTAAAATGGAAATATAATTATGCAATATGTTATGGTGTTTTGTTCACCAAAAATGCAAGCATTATGTTGCTTTGCATTAAATCAATTTATAGAATAAAGTTTGTTTTTAATAATGATTGTAAAGACCTCTTAGAATCTTGTGGTGATGCTCAATGGAACAAATTACACAATGAGTGATCTGCTGTAAGCTTTGCCGGCCCACACCCTTTTTGTTTACCCTCCCCTGTTCGTGTTTACTTCGCCCCATGTTCCTTCACACAAATGCCTGCAAGTGAGTGTTCATTGGGTGCAAATTCACCAAAAGGAGAAGTGTATATCTTACATTTGTGTTGTTAATATACAATTGACGGACTAAATCATGTTGTTTGAAGTTCATAATTTTCATATATATAAATATAATCAATCAACACAGGTAGAAGGTTGCTGCCCTTTATTGCCAAACCTTGTGTATATGTATATATATTATATGTATCTATATATATATATACTGGTATGTATATTCACAGCTTAGAATATATATATATTCTAGGCCCAAAGCCCTATACCCTATACATTGTTTTATATAGAATATCTCTACTGATGATACACATCAGATTCTTGACCGATTTATTATAACTAAGAAACCGCTTTGATAAAAAAAGTTGCCTTTTAAACTTCTAAGATGCAAATAACATATTCTTAATCCATCAGATATAATATTATACATATTATATTATAATATTTGTATATATATATATGTACATATATGTGTATATATATGTATATATATAATCCAATCATAGCTGAATCCGGCCATAAATATTTGTACGAATATTAACAGTTCACATTAACTATTTAATCCTTTTATCTGATTGGTTCCAATCGACTACATACAGACTGGTGGAACTGCAGCAAAACATTTTCCAGAAGTGCTTGCAATCCTTCATAGAAAGCACAAACTCTAGAATAGACAACTTCAGGGCCGAGGCAATAAAATCTATGACTGACCTAAAGCACAGCCTGCAGTATACTCAGCTGGAGGTGGCCGACTTTAAGCGTGCGTTATCAAACTTTGACACATAATCTAGTGGCACTAGCGTCGATCAAATGCAAAAACAACTGCAGAAGCTAGAAGAAAAATTCGACTATCTAGAAAACCAAACTAGACGTACGAACGTCTGGATCGACCGCATCCGAGAAATCGCGACGAAATGTGAAAAAAAACACCAGAAGAATTGGTAAAAAAACAGCCTGTTGAATAAGTCCGCCATCACAGCAGACAAAGTCGAAACGATAAAGATTGGGGGCGCTCACCGAACGGGCGCTGCGAGAATGGTGAATGGGGCGAAGAAGCCACGATCCGTGGTAGTGAAATTTGCATCGTTTAAGGACCGCGAGTACCTGTTAAACAAAGCTAGACTAGTGAAGTCGAACGGATCGTATGTGAATGAACACTGTTCACTGAAGGTCGTAGAGAAACGTAAAGATCTACTTCCGAAGATGATGCAGCTACGTGCTAAAGGGAAGTACGCGTACATCTCATTCGACAGACTAGTTGTCAGAGATCGCTCCTGACTGTCGTGTGGTATGCCATCTTGAACGCCTACACATATTTCCAGTACAATAGACCTGCCTATGACCAAATATGTATCACGTCTACATGAATTTGTTTAACATGACTCGTGTAATTTATATGTCAATGCATTTATTGTAATAAGTTATGCTGACTCCAGTGTGACTAACATGCCTAGTCACCATTTTTTGTTTGTTTCCATACTTTCACTTGTGTTTAATCAAAGTAACGTTTAATTGTAATTTGCTTTTGAATGTCATCATTACAAAACCAAATGTGAACGTTTTTTAATGATTTTCTTAATGCTATGTCAACATTCGTTTTATCTATGTTAACGTTATTGTATATGCTCACTTACAAAATGTTATCAAAGAACTTTATAGTGCCTATGATGCTTTTTGTAAAGCATTTCATGGTTTTTGATATTGCTTTTTTGAAATTTCACATGAAATAAGGTTGTTTTTAAATCGTGCAGTTTCGTATTATTTACATTTGAGTCTACAGGTGTATAGTGTGCATCGATGTATATCGATATACAGTCAATATTCACGTTGTCTTCATTTTTGGGGAGGGCAATGTTTACACATTTTCTTTTTAGTACGTTTAGTGTTAGATATTTTACATTTTTATTTTGGGAGAGAGTATTACATATAATAATTCCCCAAAGCTTAGTGTCTACGCAATAATCATTTTGTTCTTTGTTCAATATTTATAGTATGCCTAGGGTATGGCTTGTGCAGCTCTTTTACAACGTCTAATCTATTTTTATACGATGTGTCCTGTAAATATAGAGCACTATTGTTTATTCAATTTTGCAATATGATTGACAACAATTATTTCTCAGCACAATTTGATGGTCTAGAGAAAATTGTTCACCATCACATATTAAAAACGGATGAAATGAATGAAGATGGGGATACTGAACCATTTCAACATTCACCATACTTTGACGATGATAATTTAAAGGAAATAAAAACAAGGCATTAGCTAAAATCCGTTTTCCATGTGTACAGAAAGTTTAATATTGCATGTAACATTCGAGAACATTAAAAACATACAGAAAAATACATTTGTAGCATAAATTCGATTTTAAACCCGTCTGTGTAGCAATTCCCGCGGAAAATAATTTTTTTATGAGCTAGGCGATCAAGTGGTATCTTAACGTCACACATGACTCACACTCGCAGCAGGCCGACCCTTTCTATGCATTCAGAGCATGTATACATGGATAATGTTGGGGTCGAAACGAGGGTCAGAATGAGTTGTTATGCAATAATCCGATGTAATACAAACACTAGTCATCATAGAGGAACAAGCAGTTATCTTACGGTTCCACATAAATTCAATTTTATTCAAAACAATGAATGCGAATGAGCCTACAACTTGTACTACAAATCGACTAGGTTTCGCCGAGCTTGGGCTCGTTTTCAGAATAATTATATCGAATGCAACCAACGGGAGATAATGTACACCAATATACACACATAGCAAACATATATCGTATCCAGCTACAGAAAGTAACGTGTAAAATCTCATAATATCACTAGAATATCGATGTATGAAGGAGGAGTTGTACAAATTATCATAACAACTGAAATTAGTCAGCGAATTTCTGCCGACCCTGATAGCTCAGTTGGTAAACGCGTTGGTTCCTTGGCATTTGTTTTACAATCGGGCGACGCCGGTTCAATCCTGACAGCATACAAACCGTTTTGAATAAAATTGGATTCATGTGGAACCGTAAGATAACTGCTTGTTCCTCTATGATGACTAGTGTTTGTATTACGTCGGAAAATTGCACAATAACTCATTCTGACGCTCGTTTCGACCCAAAAGCTATACTTGTAAACATGCTCTAAATTCATGGAAAGGGTCGGCCTGATGCGAGTTTGAGTCACAAGTGACGTCACATCTCGGCATCCCGAAAAGCGCGCCAAAAATATGCATATTCGAAAATGTCCGGATGTACAGCATAAAATGTACGAAGCAAAAAAAACGAAGTAAAAATATAGCTAGAAGTAGTGGCTGTGAAATTAGCGCTCTATATTTACAGGAAACATGGCTCGATGAAGAGGCTGACACTTCTTTATTTCAAATAGATGAATATACATTAATATGCCAATGCAAAATCTGTATTGCACATGCTAGCTTGGCATTCAACCTTAGCAACACATACAATTACAAATATGTAAATATCCATGCTAATACAGACATTTCGGAAGGTCAATTTATTTACAAAACATGTTGTGCCATGAAGAAAGAAATTATTCTTGGAAATATATATATTTAGCATAACTAGATATATAATTATAAACTACCGTATATTTACAAACGATTTTGCATCAAATTTAGTTGATTTACAAAAATCTAAAAGTGAAACAATAATTGCAGGAGATTCAATATTGACTTGCATAAAATTAACGAAAACCCCATATGTAAATATTTTGAAACAATCGTTTCACATGGTTTCTTCCCTAAAATTAGTGCCAACACGACTTTCTAAATATTATGGAACACTCATTGGTAATATTTTATGCAATTTGTATTTTAGTGAGCAATATTTCTGATCACTTTCCGTACTTTCTAAGTTTGGACTATGTCGAAACCACTAGTGCGATACCAATGTTTATATGAATAAAACAACAAAATCCTAAGTGACTCAATAAATTTAAATGATAAACTCAAATATTTTTGATAAACTTATCACAGATACACATGCGGACCCGAATGAAAAGTACACAATCCTCGATGAAATTGATACTGCAGCTATGGATAAATTTCTACCTAACTAAGCAATTAAATTTCACAAACATGTAAACATAAGAAATCTCCTTGGATTACCAAGGGTATTATTATGTCGATAAAGTTTAGATACAAATTGTATTCGAGAATGAAACAGACTCACGTAAATACAGAGCATTATCAAAAACTTAACACTGACTTACATACTTATAATAAAATTCTTAAAGTACTATAAGATTAGCTAAGCAAATGTAGTATCAATTCAGTTTTAAAAAGCATAAGCATGTTGTTAAAAAGACGTGGTGTTTAATTAAAGAAATTGGACAGAAAAGTCAAATGAAGGGACAATTTCCAGATATGTTCAAAGTCGATGGGGAAATGATAAGCGACAAATGCATTATTGCAAACAGATTTAACACGTTTTTTTCTAATACTGGTCCTACTCTAGCTTCTAAAACAACTACTAGTTGAGGTAAATCATACAAAAATTACATGAAAACCCCGATATTTCATAACTTCAGCTTTAACCCAATTGACATGGAAACTACTGTTAATATAATTAATTGTTCGATAACCTCCAAAATCAAGCTGTGGAAAAGACGGTATTTCAACACAATTACTAAAGTTACTAAAAATTGATATCAGCAATGCAGTTACTTTAATTACCAATCAATCAATAATAACTGATATAGTTCCAGACAAATTGCAAAAGTCATACCCTTTTCAAAAAGGTGATTTTTCTTACATTAACAATTATCGTCCTATTTCTATCCTGCCGGTGATTTCAAAGAAAACGTTGAAAGAAACATTCTACTGAGCTTGCTACACTCGAAATCATACAAGAACTTGATAAATCGGCTACTCCAATAAATATATACCCTGATGTATCAAAAGCATTTGACACAATTGATCACAATATATTGGTAGCGAAGTTAAATTACGATGGATTAAAAGACAAGGCTCTGGACCATTGTAAGAGTTATTTACAAATTCGTAAGCAGTACGTAGAAATTGAAAATGTTCATTCTAAGGAAATAGTCATCAACACTGGTTTCCCTCAAGGTTCAATTTTAGGGCCACTGTTATTTATATGTATATATAAATGACATAGCACTTTCTAGTGACCTTTTCAAATTCATAACGTATGCTGACGACACACCCCTTCCTAGTACACTAAACACATTTAACGATTCAGAAGGACAATTGCGAAGTGAAAAGTTTAGCAATTGGTTGAAAGCTAACAAACTGCCACTAAATGCAAAAAAGACTAACTTCATGATTTTTTATATGTTCAAGAAAAAGTAGAATACCCCGAATTTCAAATAGATGGGTCATACTTTAAATGTGTAAATTATTTTAAATGTTTAGGCATCACAATAAATAGCCATCTAAACTGACAGAGTCATACAAACCAAATAGCAAATTAATATATAAAGCAATAGGCATACTAGATAAACTTTAACAGTTTTACCACCTAATACATTATATATAATGCTCTTATTCTCTCTCATATAAATTATGACTTACTTTTATGAGGTCATCATTCACATCGAATTATCAAGTTACAAAAAAACAATACGAATAAAGAAAATATAATGCTGATACAAGTCCTATTTTTAAAAGACTTCACTTGCTAAAGTTGGATGACATTTATAAAATTAAAATTAAAAGTTTTACTATAAATTAATTAACAATCTTTTACACTACTACTTCAATGTTTTTGCAAACACACATATCCATAATATTAATCAGCACTGCACACGTGAAAGAAATAATCTGTATATGTCCAGATTCAAACATGAATTTGCCAAAAAAATGCATTGGACACAACATAATAGAGACAGTTAACAATACACCAAGTATTATCATTAATACAATTTACACCCACAGTCTATATGGGTTTTCAGCATACACAAACAACTTTTTTTATTTATGAATCGATTTAATGTATTCATAATTGCTTAAATTAAATTCGTAATACTTATTGAAATGTATACCTAAATATTCATATGTACGTCAATGTGTACACGAGTACATATATTCAGTCCTTGTATTATGTATGTATGTATGTATGTTGATACATTGAGTAATTATCAACTATAAAAACAAGTCAGATGCTTTTCTGATTTGTGTCACCTAAATGTTGTTATTTATATTTATGGGTTCCTGTGCTAGCAATATTATATATCTTAATGGGAGTCTCCCGACCTTATCTATTACTTACATTATTCATTGTATATGTATCGTGAGTTCTGATTACGTTAACCCCAATCATAACTGACTCCAGCCATAACTAATAATAATAACCTTAACCCTTATGAATAATGGCATTTAAAACAAACTATTTAACCCCGTCATCTGATTGGTTCCAACGGTTGCGCTAAAACCAACCATAGCTAAAGATAATAACTTTAATGTAATTAATAAGGATATTTCACATTAACAATTTATTCTCATCGTCTGATTGGTTATAACTACTATGCTATATAGTGTGTACCCACCATGATTGTCTCCAACCATAACTAATTAAAATAATCTTAACCCTAATATATAATTATTTATTTCAGTCGTCTGATTATCATACTATCTATGTATTCCCGTAGTCTGACTGGTTCCAACCGCAAGTAACTAAAACAATAACTAATTATAATAATGGCATAACACTTAAAGAGTTAGGCTTCAATTGTTGATTCATCAGCAGCTGTCCAAGTCTCTCCGTTTGATGTCGTCGTAGTTTGTTACCCACACTCGTCTGCTTGATATCAAAGTTTATATTGCTTAAAGTTAGTTAGTTAAAGTATTTTAGAAAACCTTAGTATATTGAATGATAATAGGGTAACTTAGCCTTCGATAAATTGTAAAAAAAGATTTAAAAAACCTGATTATGTGGTAGAATATATAGGAGATAAAGTAACAACCATCAAACTACTTACATAACATAATATATGTGTAAGCCAGTACTTGCTAGATATATTGATTAGGTAGCATTGTTGTTAAAATTAAGGGCGATAATCGGGCGGCGTAACCTAAATATATAAAGCAGCCTAACGTAACCTAATTGATTGTATTTTAATTATGACACTACCGGTAATGTTAGCGTTCGTGATAGGATAATTAGTCGGCTATGTAATTGAAATCTGTAACATAAAGTGTGCTGTAGTACACAGGAAAAAGTCTTTATAAAGACTAAGTTAGTTAAGTTATTAAATAAATTCTGATAGGGATATAGCGCCTTGCCAGCGGCAAGTCAAGGCAAAGCGACACTTGATGTGCGATCACTGCCACAGCTGGGTAGATTTTGCATTGTCCGGCTGTGGGAAGTCATGGGCAGAAACCATGGAGGAAGGATTCACCTTTCAGTGCAATGGGTGTTGAAGAAAACTGAAGAAATGAGATTGATAGGAGGGAAGGTGATTGGAGGGGAAGAAATTGGAAAATCGACGACAGAAAACGTGACAAGCGTGAAGGTGACAGGGGAGAAAGTGACCGTAGAGAAGGAGGGAGGGAAGATGAGACGGGAGAGGAGAGAAGAAAATGAGATGGGAGGAAATATGAAGGGATGAAAGGAAGTGAGAGCAAATGTGATAGAAGAGAAGTCGATAAAAGGGATGCTGACAAGAGAAAAAGCGACAGGAAATATTGGATCGAAAGAGAATGTGACAGGAGAGAAGACGACAGGGGGAAAAGACAACAACCAGACAGATGCAAATCGAAGAAGGAGCTACTCTATGGCAGTGGTTGAGGGGGCAATGAGGAAAGAGAGGGTGTTTATGGGCGACTCCATTGTGAGAAAGACGGACAAGACACTGAGCGAGGGGAAGGACGTCGTTGTTTGTCTACCAGGGGCTAGGATTGAACATGTGCTGACAGGGTAGAGAAGGTATTGGGACATGGTAAGGGAGGGTCTATACTGGTACATGTAGGAACACATAATGCAGACAGGGAGGGAACAACTGGGATAGTACAGAAGTATAGACAGTTAGTGAGGAAGCTAAAGAAGACAAGAGTAGAACAGATAATTATGTCAGGAATTTTGCCAGTAATGGGAGGAAGGGGAGAAACGTATGGAAACTGCAAGAGGATGGTGATCAACGCACTAGTTGAGCAGATGTATGAAGAAGAGGGGTTGGGATTCACAAATTTATGGGGATATTTTGTTGGGAGTGAAGATATGTACATGAGAGATGGCCTCCATCTTAGTTGAAAGGGGGCAGCAGTTTTCTCAGAGAACCTGCTGCGATCTATTGACAGTGGGACAGGTTGCATCTATTTAAATTAGATTCGCAGGGGGGACTCACAGAAAAGCCTGAAACTGGAGGCATAGATAAAGACAGCACAAATAAATCAGCAAAGAACAGTCTGGAAAACTCTTCTGAAGCTGGATATAAATGTGTTTGTTTAAACGCAAGGAGTATAGTAAACAAAAGAAATGAACTAAACATTATGGTAGAAGATATTGACCCTCACATAATAGGTATAACTTAATCCTGGACCACCACCGATATATCAGATGCCAAATTGGGACTGACAGGATATGTAATGTTTAGGAAAGATAGAATAGGAAGAAGTGGTGGTGGAGTTATTTTATATATTAAAGAATCTATCCAGGCTTATGAAATAAATTAGAAAGAGAAGCAGATTGCGAAGAAGCTGTTTGGTGTAACATAGTTACAGGAAACTCAACGTTAACAGTTGGGTTAGTTTATTGAAGTCCAAACATAAGCATAGAAGAGAATGAAAAAATACGAAATGCTATAAGGGAAGTAAGCAAATGGGACTTTATTATTATGGGGGGTTTTAACCACGGGCATATACAAAGGAAATCGCTACAGAGTATGGGGAGTGAGGACCACAGGTTTTTAGTTTTAGTTCAAGATACTTTCCTTTCTCAACGTGTGCTAGAACCAACCAGGGGTGAGAATGTGTGAGATATAGTTTCGTCCTCACAGATTGAATTAGTTGACAATGTCAAGATATGTAAGCCACTGGGGAGTAGTGATCACAACCAGATCACAACCATTTTACCATCAAAGTAAAATCAGAAAGGAATAGTAATAAGCAGTATATGAGAAATGTCCACAAAGGAAGGCATAAGGACATCAGTAAATATTTAGCAAAGATAGACTGGAATAATACACTGAAAAATAAGACAGCAACAGAATGCTGGAATATATTAAAGCGTGAAATTAAGTGCATAGTCGATCAATTTGTACCCTACAAAAAACAAGGAAAACGGTCCAAAAAGAAAAACACTTATCGAAAGAAGCCATTAGAAAAATTAAGTATAAACAAATGGTGTGGAAGTCATATAGATGTATTGGAAATGATGAAGACTACAACAGTTATAAAGAAGCACTTAACCAAGCTACAGCTGAAATTAGAAATTCAAAGAGGAGCTATGAACAACAATTAGCTAGTAATATAAAACATGACAGCAAGATTTTTTTATGCGTATGTTCGAAGCAAACAGAAAGTTCAAGATAAGGTCGGTCCTCTAGAAGATAGTGCTGGAAATATAATATCAGAGGGATTCTTAATGGCAGAAGACCTGAATGAGTATTTTAGTTCGGTGTTTACCAGTGAAGATATTAGTTCACTGCCAGTACCAGAGGCTTAGTTCATGGGGGCAGATTCAGACTATTTAGGACAATTAATTGTAACCCCGGAAATGGTAGCTAAGAAAATAAGGGCTATGAAGGATAATAAATCACCTGGAGTGGATGGGATTCCTCCCAAACTACTATTGGAAATTGTAGAACAAATTAGCGAACCGCTTGCAACAGTTTTCAATTTGTCATTAGAAGAGGGAGTGGTTCCTTTAGAATGGAAAGAGGCAAACATTATACCATTATTTAAAAAAGGTTCGAGAAACAAGTCAGAGAACTATAGACCAGTGAGTTTAACAACAGCGATTTGCAAATTATTAGAAAGACTTTTTGGAAGACATCACTAAGTGGGTAGATGAGGGATCACCAGTAGATATCGTCTACTTAGATTTTCAAAAAGCTTTCGACAAAGTACCACTTCAAAGATTACTGCTTAAACTAAAGGCCCATGGCATAGGAAATGGTATAATAAACTGGATAGAAAAATGGCTGATTGACAGAAAACAACGTGTAGTAGTTGATGGGAGGCTTCAAACTGGAAATCAGTATTGATTGGGGTACCACGGGGATCAGTTCTAGGACCTATATTATTCTTAATATATATCAACGATTTGGATGAGGAAATAACAAGCAAGGTGTTGAAATTTGCGGATGATACAAAAGTGTTTAGAAGGATTAAAAGTGATGGAGATGGACAACATTTACAAGATGATCTTGACAAGTTGATCATATGGTCTGAAAAGTGGCAAATGCTGTTCAATTTTGGGAAATGTAAATGCCTCCATGCAGGACATGTGAACAAAAGGTAGAATATACAAATTCTACTGTACTAAGTATTACTGTAAAAGAAAAGGACTTAGGGTTAACCGTTAGTGCTGATATGAAGGTTTCAGAGCAGTGCAAAATTGTTGTGTAAAAGAGAAATCCTTGAATTAATTAGGCGAAACATAACGTATAAGAAAAAAACTAGTAATACCGTTGTACAAAACAATAGTTAGGCCTCATTTAGAATATTGTATTCAAGCGTGGAGGCGATATTGCAGGAGGGACATAGATATGCTAGAAAGAGTACAGAGGAGAGCAACTAAAATTATACCAAAACCGAGTGATCTTAGTTACGAAATATGCCTAAACAATGCGGCTTAACAACACTAGAGACCAGAAGATTGAGAGGAGATCAGATAAAAGTGTTTAAAATAATGAATGGTTATGAAAATGTTGATGGAAATATATTTTTTTCATTAAGAAAGATAGAAGGACTAGAGGACATGAAGTTACATTAGCAAAGCCAAGGAGCAGTGTAGATTAGATATAAGAAAGTTCTCATTTTCACAAAGGACTGTAAATTAATGGAACAGATTATCTGCTGACATAGATACAAGGGTCGAACTCTCGATAAGCCAAAGGGCTCCCTTGTCCAACTAGGCACCTGCCACCTAGAGTTAATTCTCTGGGTGGCAATCTGATTCTTGTTAAATCTTGTCTTGTTAAATCTTGTACGTGAAGATGGACAAAAACGTAAAGTGAAGTGAAGTAAGTAAGTAACTTTATTTTACAACGTAACAACATAACATACAATTATCATATACATGTCATACAAATGGAAATTTGTTACATTGTATGGATGTCACTTGGCTAAAAGCCGTCTTCCAGTGACACCATTTAATTATCCTTACTCAATGATTACAATCATGACAATCATCAAAATCATGTTAAACAAGTATGTGCTGTTGTTGGTGATATATAACAACGAACTGAGAAGTATGGTAGTATATGTAAATGAATAGAAAGGCGATCCAAACATTTGTATTTGGTTAACAACGTAGTGTAAGAATGGTAATAGACTTACAAACAAAGGTAGAGTTTCATTTAATCAGTTTCATTACATTCTGGACATCTAGGATTTATACAATTCACTTGACGAAGATATGCGTTTAAGTAGAAGTCACACAACACGCGTCTAAATTTTAACCTGTGTTTAGTGTTTCTTATTTTTTCGTTTATATTGTTCCAGATTCTTGTGAAATTATGTTTTGGTAGTTTAAACGAAAAATGTGTTCTATGTGTCTGTTTAGCAAGAAGGTTGCATTGTCGGGTTATTCTTATATTTTTGTCTAAAGTCTTTTTGATCGCAAAATTGGTAAATGACTTGGGTAATAAATCATGTTTAAAGTCGTACATAAATAGTGAGACCTGTAGTTTATATACATATGACACTTTTAGTATTTTGTCAGACTTAAATAAAGGATCAGTATGACTCCTATATCCTTTTTTATTAATTATTCTTAAAGCACGTTTTTGTAAGATTTATATTTTCTTTGTATTTCCATTGCCCCATGCTTGTATACCATATGTTATATGACTGTGAATTAAAACGTAATATAATTATTTTAATGACTTATATGGTAAGAAATGTTTCACTCTATTTATTGCAAAAATAGCTCTAGATATTTTGGAACTAATTATGTTGATGTGTTCTTTCCATGTTAAGTGCTTATCTATATACAATCCCAGGAATTTTACAGATTTGTCATTTTTATACTTGCCAACTTGGTTGATGACTTCATTATTTATTTTAATGCTATTGTTTACTTCGTATTTTGAGTTTACTGGACTAAAAACACAGAAATGTGTCTTTTTGACGTTCAAGCACAATTTATTAGCACACAACCAATTGTATAATTGTTTTAGTTCTTGATTCACTTTTATGACAAAATTTTCAATATCATATCCTGAATAATAAACAGTGGTATCATCTGCAAAGGATAGCAAGTTTAGAGAACTAGAATTTACTATGTCATTAATATAAATTAAAAAAAGCACAGGTCCTAGTATGGATCCTTGTGGTACTCCATGTGTCATATTGATCAGTGGAGATTTACAATTATTTATTTCAATATATTGTTTACGATTAGAAAGGTAACTGGCAAACCATCTATTACTTATTCCTCTGATTCCATAATGATTTAACTTATACAACAAAATGTCATGGTTAATTGTATCAAACGCCTTAGATAAGTCGAGAAACACAGCCAATGTAATATCTTTGGTAGTTTTGTCATTTGCATCTGCTATGTCTTTAAGTAAGTGCAATATAGGATGTATAGTGGAATGTTTCGAACGAAATCCGTATTGATGTTTATACAGTATATTATATTTCTCTAAATATATTACTAATCTGTTACATACTATTTTTTCCATTATTTTAGAAAGTGTTGGTAAAATACTTATTGGTCTGTAGTTATTAAACACATTAATATTTCCTGATTTATAAATTGGAATTATTTTAGCGATTTTTAAATTATCAGGTACAACACCTGTAACAAAGGAATTATTTATGATGTGCACAAGTGGGATTGTTATTTCCTCAATGGTCTGTTGTACAAGTTTTGTAGATAAACTATCGAAGCCTTCAGTGCATTTAGTTTTTAGTTTTTGCACTATTCTTTTGATTTCATTTACATCAGTAGGTTGCATGAAAAAGTGAAGACTCACGCTGATTTGGCGAGGGTCTGAACAGTGCTTACCGAACAATATCTACGACTATGTTGTTTTTGTTTATGTTGTGCATCTACTATATTACTGTTGCACGCTGCGTGACTTTGTCTTTGGTGTCTGATTTCAACGAATTTAACTCTACGACTGCCGTTTTGTTGATATTGCCCATCTACTGTATTACAGTTGTACACTGTGTGTTTCTTCTTATTGATAACAATTATCAAAACTGTATATTAATTTATTATGGCAAACATATTGATTTGCTGTTTCTACTTCATTTTAATACCTACTATCCACCATTTACATGGCTAACACCGTGAAAGAAAATTATTCACTCTTAATTTGTGATGATATGGAAACATATTTGAAACCTACAACTATACTAAACACAGCAGGTGTCATTTTGAGAAGGATGTCGATCATGAAAATAACTATTACAACAACATCTTAACTTAATTCTTGTAAATGTTATACAATACAGAACAACAATTCAATAATGAGCTAAATATAAAGCATGATGGTGGTCTGTCTTTAGTACATTTTAGTGCTAGAAGTCAGAGTACTAATTTCAGTGAAATATAAGATCTTCTTAAATTACTTACTGTAAAGTTTGATATTACAGCAATAAGCAAAACGTGGCTGAGCAAGGATTCAACTCCTTAATATTCGTTTGGTGATTATGATGCTTTTCAAGTTGTTAGAAACAACAGAAAAGGTGGAGGTGTGGTGATTTATGTTAAAAAGAAGTTAAATGGGCGATTATGTGTAACGAAGACACTAATAGTTGATAACGTACTAGAATGTGTTACTGTTGAATGTGAAATTAACCGATACAAAACTGCACTGGTTAGTTGTGTATATAGGTGCCCTGGGTCTAACATGGTTTCATTTAATGACAATATTGAACAGTTGTTTAGTCGTATACGTTACACCAAAACCATATATGCATGTGGTGATTTCAATATACATTTGTTTAAATGTGATAGTCATAGTGGAACCAAACAATATGTATATATTATGTATAGTCTTGGTTTATACCCTTTAAATAATATACCTAGCAGAACTACTACTACCTCTGCAACCCTTATAGGCACCATTTTTACTTCTGAGCTTGAGAACAAGATTGATAGTGTCTATTGGTAAATGATCATCTTCCTGTATTTGCCCTGTGCCATTGTACTGTAAATCTTAATGTGAACGAACATCATAACAAGTGTATTCGTCATCTTAGCGAAGAAAACAGCAATGCATTGAAGTGTGACTTAATGCAAAATTCTTGGCATACTGTTATCGGTAATGAAAATGCAAATATAGCATATGACAACTTTCTTCATGATTTTACTCAAACGTACAACAAACATTGTCCTGTGTCAACTGTACGACCTAAAGTATTAACAATTAGTTTTAAAAACCGTGGTTTACTAAAGGACTCAGAAACGCATTTCTATCATCCAGATCAATTATCTCGGAAACTAGATATAAATTATATAAAAATAAATTAGTATATATTCTCAGATCCACTAAGAAACAGTATTATAGCAGTTTACTCGCACAGAATAAAAATGACATTGCTGGCACCTGGAAAGTACTTAAAACTGTAATGGGAACACCTCGCTTAGGAAATCTCTACCCAGATCAGTTTGAAATAATGGCGTGACCATTAGTAATAAGGAAGATGTAGCTGTTTAACTATTATTTTACTAATGTCGGTCCGGAGTTGTCAAAGGATATAACAGCACTAACAAATGTTTCTTTTTATGACTACCTAGAAAACATAAATAATAAAAATATTTATTTCTAACTCCAGTTAACGAAGAGGAAGTTATTCGAGCTGTGAACAATTGGGAAAGTAAAACATCCACAGATTGCGAAGACATAAGTACGTAATTGGTCAAAAAAGTTATTAACTCCATTGCAAAACCTATCACTTATATTTGTAATCTATCTTTCACTACTGGAATATTCCCAGAGAAAATAAAAATAGCAAAGGTTATCCCACTCTTTAAGTCTGGGGATAAGTATATGTGCACTAATTATAGGCCTATTTCACTATTACCACAATTATCAAAAATATTACAAAACATTTTCAGTTCTCGTTTAGATAGCTTTATTACCAAACACAAACTAATAAACCCAAGCCAATATGGATTTCAACAAAATATGTCAACATGTCACGCACTAATAGATCTTGTTGATGGAATAACCCAATCATTGGATGCCAAACAATATGCAATTGGTGTTTTTATCGATTTGAAAAAGGCATTTGACACTGTCAATCACAAACTTGTGTAAAAAAATGGAATTTCTTGGTATCCGTGGTGTGACATGTAAGTGGTTAAATAGTTATCTATAAAACAGAAAACAATTTGTGTCCATTGACAAATGTAATTCTGCTGTGCGCATTATTTCATGTGGTGTCCTACAAGGTTCGATCTTGGGGCCGAAACTATTCATTCTATACATTAATGATATGTGTAATATATATAATATAGTAAAATACATTCTCCTTGCAGACGATACTGATATTTTTTATGCAAATAGTAATATCAATAAACTATACGAAACTGTATGTAACGTACTGGACCAAATGTACACATGGTTTGCTGTAAATAAATTAACTCTGAACATGTTTAAAACCAATTATATGTTATTTGGAAATCGTATGCTCAACAAAGTTAAATGTTAATATAAAAATACGAAATGTTAATATCGAAAGAGTAAGGGTCAACAAGTTTTTGGGTGTGTTTATTGATGATCTACTAAATTGGAAAGCTCATATAAAATATGTACAAAGCTTTCAAAAAGTACTCCTATAATTCATAGATGCAGTCATCTACTTGATAGACATAGTAGACGTATTCTATACCGTTCTCTCTTTTTGCCGTATTTAAACTACTGTGCAGAGATATGGGGAAACATGTACCCAACAAATACTAACTGTATTTTCTTATTAAAAAAGAGTAATACGCATTATATTTGGTGCAAGACAGCTGGATCATATAAACTCACTTTTCCAACAATTACATGTTTCAAAATTTCCAGATATTATAGACCTAAAAACATTATTATTTATGTACAAAGCTTACTACAGTTGTTTGCCATCACATATTCAGTGTTTGTTTACTAGACGGGAAATAGCATACTCAATGCGAGCTAATCATGACTTAGAACGACAGAGGTCTGTTCTACCATGCGAGCCATGTCTCTTTGTGTAAAGGGAGTGGAATTCTCTATGTGATCATTTAAAAACTACTAATGCTATTACTGAATTTAAGCGTAAATACAAGAACTTTTTATTTAAGAAATATCTGGTGGTGGAAATTTAAACAAAATCATACACAAATATAATCATGCCATTGAGGAAACTACAACATGTGTAAAGACGTGTACTTATCACATACTTAATATTTTGAAAATGCATATATTCCATTACATATTTTCAATTATTGTTGCTAGATGGTTAGCTGAATAGCAAATTCAATTAATATAATATCGATGTGTCAATATACATGTACCTATGTATGTGTATGTGTGTATATGTATGTATGTATGTATGCGTGTATATGTATGTATATGTATGTATATGTGTGTATACATATAGGTAAATATGTATAAATATATGTAAGGGGTAAATTTTACACAAAAGTCAATGACACCATTTTTACCCCTTTCAAACATTATATATTCTTAATTGTATTATAATTAAACTTGTATTATAGTTAATTCATATTTTATGTTATTTCACACTAGCTATTTATTTGTGTTGTCTAACTGGCTCCAACGATTACGAATTTGACCCTAGTGTATCAAAAAGGAGACTGACGTAATTGGATGGTAAATTATACTGACGGTAGTGCTTTGAGATTGGGTAATGTTTTGAAGGTAAACATGGGTAGTGCTTTGAACTGAACAGCAATGGTTTGAGGGTACGCTCAATACACGACGGTACTGTAGTCCTCCTAGACTACAATATCTGAATTGACATGGGACCCACGAAAATACTTGGTGCCTAGGGCTCACGAATGTCTTAATCGGCCAGTGATTACCAGTTATATTATCGAACGGTATCTGTAACATCAATTTTTAAGAAAATTTGAATACAAAATTATTATTATAACCATACAAATCATATGCGAGGAGTGTCGTAGTCCATAGGCTTCAGAACCTAGGGGGCCCGGTGGGCTGGTGGAGGTGCTCGATATAGTTCCCCGCCTTCCGACATCATGTCTGAGCGAAACGATAGCGAAGGAGTGCTGAACTGAAGCTTCGGGCTTAACCCCGTCAACATTAATTTCGTTCCGACGCCAGTGTACTCGAAATGGAATTGACATCCAATTATGATGATTTACAACACGATAATATGTCAAGATTAGTTACGTTTATTTATTCGAATATCAGAAGACATACAATGTCTGTGATATATAAAAAATACTTATTATGTCAGTGAAGAGAACCTTTATTATATATGTGTTTTATAATGTTAATAACCAAAATTATAGAACACAATAATAATATTAATGTCATTTTCTAAATCGACTTCCCGCCCATGGTGGTGACGATCCATCACGTGACCTACGTTAATTAGGTATGTCACAATCACGGAAACTTGCGTATTACGTATTCAGCACATTCTTTGACTGCAGTCTGAGGACGTTGAGAACATGTTTTGCTTGGTATGTGAAGCTGTTTGCGCGATGCGCTGGATCTGTCGGACCGTAGATCCCACCATGGATCCGACAATGGATCCAACGGTTGATCCGACCATGGATCCAACCGTGGGTCTGACGATGGATCCGATCTTGGATCCGATCGTGGATCCGACTGCGGTTCTGACTGTGGAACATCAAAGCATAGAGAGTCAGGGTCCACGGAAGAAACTGGAGCATAGCAAGGTGACGCCGTACCAGTATATTTACGCAAAGTATCTCACCTTCGGCTACCTGCGGTTAGTTCACATCGAGGGCTGCTATTATTCCCGACTGAGATGGGCGTCTGAGGTCGACTGACTGTACCGTGTTTGACGGCCACTGATCGTATTATTTCACACAATAAACTAGAAGTAAATTCGAATTGGTGTCTGATTTGATATAACAATAGTAGAAATCAATACATATCGTCAGATATTTGCTTATTTAACTGTTAATTGATTGGTTTCTTCATAATGTGGAATCACGCTAGTCGGTACAGCAAGTTCTCTTGTGCAAATATGTTGACCATTACTGACACAAGCATCATGGAGAGGTTTTGTCGTTACGGTGTGTTGATCAGGAAACCTTTGCAGTTAATGTATCCTCCTATAGGCACTTTCCACAACCTGCACAACTTTAGACTAACAAAAGTACATACCTTGAGGTGAGAAAACATGTACTGCACTGCTACATAGAGCTTGTGTGTGAAACCTAGAATTCAACAACAATAGAAAGCAATGACAGCTATATTGAGATCCAGGTTTTTACACCAAATATGATGCCTGCCTGGTCCGGGTTTCGAAGTCAGAGCGCCGGCATGTAAGGCGGATGTGCTAAGCACAACACTAGCCGAGCTCAGGATGTCTCTGGTATTTGGGTAAGGGCTCCCAACTGATACATATATATTCACGTCTCTGTTACAAACACCGTCACAACAATGACGAGGTGCGCCTCGGCCTACCTTCGTTGTTGGCGTTTTGTGCACACAGTCACGAATACAAAAAACGTCAGTCATATTGCTTGTTTGTCCTACTCTGTAAAGTCAAAAATGCGCTTGCGCGAAATCGTCTCTATTTTTAGTTACTTGGCTGCAAATTGATCAGCACTATACATTCTTCGTTAGTAAACTGCGTGTCATTACTAAATGCGTGAACGCTTCACTAGTGTCCCTGGCGATCCAAGAGTGTGTTACAGAATAGAAAAGCTACAAAACATGCGCTCTAATCACACACAAAACGCACTTTAAAGTCAAACAGCTTCTTTAGGCAATATCCGAAGTTTCCACTCATCGTGCACCCATATAATTACTTGTTCTTCTCATTCCACGATAACTGTGACATAATTGACCATTAATCTTCATTTGACCCGGCTCACAAATTAATTAATATGCGGGTATGCTGTTGTTTGTGTGTATCCATGTCTAACAGAAAGTATTCGGTGCAATACGGTTAGAAGACATGCTCATTGAGACATGTAGCATCGAACTAGTGGAGCGGTTAATCCAGGGTATTCTACTACGGCTACTAAGTCCATGCAAAGCAAACATGACAAAGAAAGACGGTAATGATATCAACGCAGTTGGGCTCAAGTTTTCCCGTCTTCTGGGTTGACGACCACTGTGTATGGGTGCAGCAGGCAGCGGCGCAGATTGCCCTTCGGCACATCACCTCAGACGACACAAAATACCACTACGCAGAGGCAGCACTAGATCAAACCACAGCGCTGGACCTCATACATATCATCGAAGCTCCCCCGCAGACTAACAAATTGGAACATTTGAAAATGCGCCTCACTGACACATTCGGCTTTCCCGACGTCAACGAGCTGACCGACTCCTCGACGTCCAGTGCTTAGAGATCCGACGTCAGTCAGAGTTAATGAACGAAATGCTAGCTCTCTTGGGCGACCTTAGCCGTGCTCTCTGAGAGTTTGTTCCTCCAGCAGATGCCGGAAGACATTCGACTGCACCTGGCCACGGCCAGTTTTGAAGAACACCAAGCATTAGCGAAGTTTGCTGATCAGCTGTTGCAAGTGAGGAGCCAATCGACAGTTTATTTCGCTTCGTGAGATGCTGATGAATTATGCGAACCACTACACTTGGCGATTCGTTCTTTCTGATATGCAAATACGACTACTGGGGTCAGATTTTTTTTAAGTACACGGCCTGCTGATAGTTGTACAAAGCCGACGCTTGGTCAATGCAACGTCTTTCACCAGTGACGCACTCCTAAACTCCAACCAGCCTGCACTCTGCCTCCACCATGTCAACTCGGACAATTCCTTTAAGAGGATCCTTGATGAATTTCCTTCGATCATTCGTTCTGAGTTTTCCAACCCTTCCGTTCGTCACGGAGTCGAATATTTTAACTCAACGACAGATCCTCCAGTTCATATATATATATATATATATATATATATATATATATATATATATATATATCTGTCTCTGTCTATGTCCCTGTCTCTCCCCCCCCCCCTCTCTCTCTCTCTCTCTCTCTCTCTCTCTCTCTCTCTCTCTCTCTCTCTCTCTCTCTCTATGGGCCATGGTCCAGATGGCTTCTTTGATATGCCGAATTCTTCTGTTGGGTTCTTTATCTACAATTTTCACTCCCTCCCAGTCTATGATATGGTTTTTAGTTGTCGTATATTCAGGGCGGATTTATTGATGGTAGACATCAATCTTTTATCCCCGCTCCTTGTGTATTTCTTATTTTTTGTGTTGTCTATGTCCTTTCTGTGTTCCTCCAGTCTTGTTTTGAGTAGTCTTCCTGTCTCCCCAATGTACTCAGCACC
This sequence comes from Escarpia spicata, assembly GCA_963995525.1. Taxonomy (NCBI): domain Eukaryota; kingdom Metazoa; phylum Annelida; class Polychaeta; order Sabellida; family Siboglinidae; genus Escarpia; species Escarpia spicata. The sequence goes on along the minus strand of OZ023209.1, from coordinate 8,129,699 downwards.
ACAATTCTTGCACGGTATTTGGTACTCCAGTTCGCCCTGTTCTTCTAGCTGTACTTTGTCCTTGGGATGTACCAACAGGTGCCTGAGGGTGGTGTGGGGACGCATGGCCGTTGCTACTCCATACTGGATCAGAAAAACCAAAACACCCATCAACAGAGACGAGGGCAATTACGAACTGCCTCACGTGTACGATGACGTCATTCAACGTCATAGGTACTGATGAAGTCGGCGTGACACGTCAACGAAAGCCTCTACCAGGTAATTTAACATGATTCTTGGATATGAAAAATGAAAGTTTCTAATTTGAAAACGTTCAGTAATTTAATGACTTACAGTACCTCCGAGTTAGAGTATTGATGTGTGAGAGTGTATGTGTGCGTGGGCATGTACTTGCACCTGTGTGTATATGCGTGTTGAACTTCAAGGTAAACAGAAGTATGAGACGGCTTGTTAGAAAGCATGAATATGACTTAAAATATGATTAATTACGTATTCTGTGTGTCTTGTTGAAGGTTGTTTCTGGTTTCACTTGTAGGTTTGAATTTTGCAGCAGATGAGCCTGAAAAGGTGAGTGGGAGGATGTTGCTGTGGCCTGCGTCTATACAGGTTGCTTCAGTAGCAGTGCACAGCTTACAGAAGCAATAAAACCACCTTTAAATACTAAACCGCAACAATATAATCAATACAATATGCGGGATAGTGTTCGAGATTTTTCAAAAGCCTCCATCAGCACCATCCTTGTCACTCATCCAAAAACATCAACATTGACAAAAATATTGGGGGTTCAACCCATCACGTCCACTGTTCCGATGCCTATATGTGGGATATAGCCCCGTGGAAATTCAGTAAAACCAATCAGATGTGATAATAATAGTTATTGTACCTATCAATTAAATGTCTGACTGGAAAATCCACGGCCACAGTCAACACAACGCACACATTATTATATATTACACAATTCCATCTTCACTTTAAAAAATGTATAACTTTGCTTATCCACCATAGGTCCGGGCGTATCCATCCAACTGTTGACAACTTGAATACTGCTTATATCCTCTAAGATAAACCTTGAACTTTTTTGTCTTGATGTGCCTGTGAGCTTTGTTCCAAGTAGAAGTTACCTTATTATTATTATTCACTAAAGAAAAACAAATGATTCAGCATCAACATAAATTCTTGTTTCACAAGTTAGAGTATAGAGTATACTAAGATTAAATAGCAACAAATTCTAGTTAAGTTGAATTGCAAAAATTATTCTGCATATTATGTTGACATTAACGAATAGAAAAGAAGACGTATGTATATAATTAACTTATCTTAACATATTTTGCTTATAATTAACTACAATAACGATTCACTGTTTGAATTTATTAACTGCATAAGTCTTTAGGGCAACTGAAATACCAAAAATAAATTGTAATATGAACGTGATTGCCATGTGTGAGTATAGTGTGTGTAGGTTTGTGGGCGGGTGTGTGTTGTGTGGTGTTGTGTACGTAAGCATATAATTTTGTCATAAAATATAGCTTTATCGAAGGTATGTAATCAAATCACAATTATTTGAGTAACTCTATTGTGAGATATTGAATCTGTTGATATGTTGGTATACTGGTGTGTTGATGTTTTGATGTATTGACATGCTGATGAGTTGATGTGCTGATGTGTTGACGTATTGGGGTGTTGACATCTTGATGTGTATGTGTGCAGATGTGTTGGTGTGTAGATGTGTTGTTTTGTAGGTGTGCAGATGTGTTGGTGTGTAGATGTGTAGGTGTATACTATATGTGTTGGTGTGTAGATTTGTTTGGTGTGTAGGTATGCAGATGTGTTGGTGTGCCGGCGTATTTGTGTGTTAAAGTGTTGACTTGTTGCAGGTGGACACAGCCGAAAATAGCCATGCAGCCAAGCACTGAGAACTAGACAAAATATGAGAACAAGACAAAGCCTGTCTCTCCTGCGTCGCTGGTTGACATGGGAATGTATCGGGAAGAAGACAGTGACATGTACACGGAACACACAAGAAACTAACTTAATACAATGGCACGTACCCTGATCACGCAAGGAAATATGAATTAAACACGCAAGGAACTAACTCAAGACAATGACACGTACCCTGTTCACGCCAGGAAATATGAATTAAACACGCAAGGAACTAAATCAAGAAAATGACACGTACCCTGTTCACGCCAGGAAATGTGCACAGAACACGCAAAGAACTAACTCAAAACAATGACATTTACACTAAACACGCAAGGAAGTAACTCAAGACAATTACATAATATATCCGTGCCTTCGAAGGCATGTGACACAGTTAGTCATGCATTCTTGAGATGTTTTACAGACAGTTTCTCTAGACCAGTGTCAGTGCATGGAACACTGTATCCAAGAGTGAACAAGTTGATTCTTCAAGTCTCCTGTCCTAATGTTAATAATAAATGCTAAAATGCAATATGTTATCTTTCTTTGTGATTATAAAGACCTCTTGGATTCTTGTGGTGATACTCAATGGAACAAGTTACATAATGAGTGATTTCCTATAAGCTTTGCCGGCCCACACCCTTTTTGTTTACCCTCCGCTATTCGTGTTTACTTTGCTCCATGTTCCTTCACATATATGCCTGCAAGTGAGTGTTCATTGGGAGCAATTTCTCCAAAGGAGAAGTGTATATCTTACATTTGAGTTGTTACTATACAAAATACCTTTGAAGGACTAAATCATGTTGATTGTAGTTCATAGTTGTCTGTTGAATAATTTACATAACAGGTGAAATTGAAAATAAAGAGTGTTTACTTTTGTTAAATCAAACAATTTTACTTTCATAGTTAGAGAGGATCAACTGCAAAACAAAATTGAATATACCCTTTTAGTCACTGTGGTGGGTGTAGGCTGCATAGGCGCAGTGAGTTCCACTCTTGTCAACCGAGGATAGATCATTGTTTCACTTCTGTGTTCAGTGTATAGACACATATAGTGCCAGTTGGTTTGAGCCACTACTCTTTTTCAAAGATTGCGTAATGAACAGGGAAAATGGCACATATTTATATATGTACAATAAAAATATATGAGAAAAAATGAAATGTTGCTTATGCTGAGGCAGTCCAACCTTGGGTTCAAATCCATTTGTAAATGTTGCAATTAAGTGTGAAGATCAAAAAATTGCGTTTCAATCAAAAACACTGGCGTTGCAATGCCTAGATCAAAAACGTTTGCACTTGAGTAAAAAAAACAGGTGGAACAAAACGTATATAGGTGGAACAGAATGCGTAATGACGTCACATCCTGATACCTTACATCTTGTATAGCGCCTGGTGGATACTTGTTGTGTTTTTTAAATAAATTACTGTTGCCATCTAGCGGAAACCGCTACCTTAATAACTGAAATATTCATAACCGTGTTTATAACCCTAATTTCTTAACCATAATAGAGAGTAAAGACAATCAGGCTTTATCTGATTGATATTCACAGTGGACAAGGTTTGGCAATAAAGGGCACCAGCCTGTTGCCCTGTGTTGAACTCACACGGAAAAAGTTAATAGTTCCGTTTGAATCATTCGCATGTGTAGCTATATAATTATGTATAGACAAAGACAAAGGGACATACATTTTGCCCTCTTCCCTCCCCCTCCCCCTCTGTCTACCCTCCACCTCTCTCTACCCCCACACGCACCAGGTCTCTACCTACGCTGACATTGACCACCTACTTTATCGCCGGGTCAGTATTTTTGACTGGTACGTGTAATCGCCTCCTTTTCCGGGAAACTATCACTTTTGTAACAATATTCATATCAGCTTGTCATCAAAACTGTCCATTTGAAGGAGCAATCTATTATAGAAATCATTACCCTGATATTATTGTCGCAAAACATGTAATTCCCGGAGGACGCTTGTTAATTATTATTATAGTGATGTGTATCGTCGAAAATCGCCCAGAACATCCATAAGGTAATACAACTATAACTGAGCGTGTGTGTGTGTGTGTGTGTGTGCGTGCGTGCGTGCGTGCGTGCCTGTGTGCGTGAGCCTACGTGTGTGTGTGTGTGCGTGTGTGCGTGTGCGTGTGCGTGTGCGTGTGTGTGTGAGTGTGTGTGTGTGTGTGCGTGTGTGCCTGCGTGTGTGAGCCTACGTTTGTGTGTTTGCGTGTTTATCCCACAATGTTTAACATGTTGAATTGCAGAGGTTCCGCTGGAAATTCTCAGTGAATTAAAAGTTATTCGACCTAACTTGTCACTACGCGTCAGCTTAGATATATATATGACCGTGATTGCTCAAACAAATACATTTTATTAGTTTAAACAAGACACGACCCCGACCAAATAATTTGACGTCGCCTTACTTACTTACTTATCCTCTTCGTGCCGTGTGGCACATAAGACTCGCACAAGATCTCGCCAGACCCCTCTGTCTTGGGCTTTCCTTTCTGCTGTGCCCCAGGTCAGCCCAGCATTCTTTAGTTCTTCTTCAATTGTTCGTCGCCAAGTTATTTTCGGTCTGCCTCTTTTCCTATTTCCTTCTGGCGTCCAGGTCAATGTTGTCTTTGCTGGAATGTAGCTGCTCATCCTGTAGACATGGCCGAGCCATGTTCACCTCCTCTTTTTCAGGGTGAGGCAGATCTGTTGTTGTTTTGTTGCTTGGTGGAGTCTTGTGTTGGAAATGGTCTCGGGCCAGTATACTTTCATTATCTTCCTTAGGCAGGTGTTGTGGAAGCTGGAGAGTCTATTGGTGTCTTGCTGTGTCATGCACTAGCACTCGGAGCCATACAGGAGCGCAGAGAGGACATCGCTCAGTTTTTCTGGAGTATACTGAGGATTTCCATAGCCGTTGAAGATTTGCAAATGCTGACCTGGCTTTTCTCAATCGTGTTTTAATGTCTTTTTCTGCACCTCCTTGGAGACTGATGATGTTGCCCAGGTAGGTGAACATGTTCACATATTCGAGTGCATGATTATTAATCATGATAGGTTGCTGTGTCAGGTTGCTGTTTGTCAATATGTTTGTCTTTTTTGCATTAATTGAAAGACCAATGGAACTGGCTTTTTATTGTAGGTTACTTTTTTTCTTTTGTACTTGATCTCGAGTGTGAGAAGGCAGAGCAAGATCATCTGCATAGATTATATCTTCGAGTGAAGAGCACAGGTTCCATCTGATGTCAGTCCGCTGTTGGTTGGTCATGATTTGTGTAGTCCAATTGATGGCTAGGGTGAACAGAAATGAAGACATGACACACCCTTGGCGGACACCGGATGATTCCAAATGAATTTTGTTGTTGAGTTTCCGACACTGCAGGAGAAATTCCTGTAGAAGATCTGGATGAGTTTCACCAGCTTTTCTGGAATTCCATAGTGCCTCATTATTTTCCGAAGGCTCTCTCTCTGTGCACACTGTCGAATGCTTTTTCAAAATCTGCAAAATTGACACATATATTTTTCTCTGCCATTCGTTGCATTGTTCTAGAATGTTCCGGTTGTTCCTCTCCCTTTTCTGAAGCCTGCTTGTTCTGGACGGAGAAGCTTGTCTACTGTTGTTTTCATTCGTGTCATGATGATGATCTTAGAGAACATTTTGCTTGGTATGGAGAATAGAGTAATTCCCCTCCAATTGTTGCAGTCTGCTAAATTTCCCTTCTTTGGTAACTTGATTATTCTCCCTTGAGACCAGTCATCGGGCAGTTCTTCTTTTTCCCAAATGTTGGTGAAGAGAGGGTGTAGTATATCGGCTGCCGTTTCTGGGTGTGTCTTGAAAACTTCTGCACATAATGCATCTGTTCCTGGAGCCTTGTTGTTCCCCAGTGTGGCTATTGCTGCTTTAATCTCAGCCTTCGTTGGTGGGGTCACTTCTAATCCCAGGTCTTTTTCTGCAGGCTATATATCTGCTGGGTGTTGTGGGTCTGTTCTGTTTAGTATTTCATTGAAGTGTTCTATCCATCTTATTTCTTGTTCCTCTTCATTGGTCAGCAGCCGTCCATCTTTGTCCATGACTGGGGGGTTGACCTTGTAGTTGGTGTTTCCACAAATCTGTTTAGTTATCGTGTACACAATGCTCATCTCATGTCTGCAAGCGGCTGTTTCAGCTTTGTTTGCAAGTTCTTCTAAATGTTTTCTTGTGTCTCTTCTGGCTGCCTTTTTAACAAGTTTGTCATCTCACTGTATTGTATTCGCAATCTTTCTTTCAGTCTTTCAGATTTGGTTTGTCCAATTACGTCGTCACGTAACAATATATCACAGGAAAAGTTATTAGCGTGTAAAATGAACAAAAAGAAGCACGTTTGGATTGAAAGTACCAAATTAGAATTAGGTCTAATAGCAAAAATTCCCGTAGGCCTATGCGCAAGCTCGATAATAAATATATTTTGTACGTCGTTTTTCGTCGGCGTTAGATGTGTAGACCGCTTTCTACACACAAACACATGTGCTTTCCTCGTTCTTAAACCACTAAAGTGACTATTTCGCCTTCAGGTTTATATAAGAGAATTATCGTGATTATTTGTATGCACGATCAATGCCAACATCACGAGTTATTGCTAGAGTTTAGCTGGAACGGTTCGTTGCACATTCGGTCTAATTCGGTGATGGCGTACCGTGTTACCTTTCCTGGAACGCTTTCGAAATTCGACAAAATAATTATGCCTAAATGCACAGTTTAGCATGCGGTGTGAATTCAGCCCTTAGGCCTACCCATGTACACTACCAATTCGTGTCAGCACTTGTGACGTAACTGCTGATTTATTGTACTTGAGTAAAAGTATCTTAATATATGTAGTAATTCAGGTAAAATAAAGTAACTACTCTAAAAGTAACTAACAAAGAAACGTCCTCAACGAACGTAGACAGACGTAAACAAAAGGTAAAATTACACTGCGAAATGTAAATAAAACTACTTAATTTAAAACGTAATGACAATTTGTAACAAGAGCTTAAATATTGCAATAAAGTATTTTTTCCTCCATTACAAGTTACCACTGCATGTCTGGTTAAACTCGGTCAGTTTTGGCCTAGCACAGACAAAAACAGCTCAAAAGACCCGAATACTTAAATAACACCCGATATTAATATAGGATTATAAGGCATACGTCACAACGCATTATTCCAGTCATTATTGTAATTCGCTCATGTACACGCACCCACAACGCAGCACACACGCCCGCACGCATCACACACACACACACACACACACACACACACACACACACACACACACACACACACACACACACACACACACACACACTGACATACAAAATGATACAGCCTATAAGTACCTACACACGCACGTATGTGATTGTTTGTGTGTGTGTGTGCGTGTGTGCGTGTGTGTGTGTGC